>LPNX010947249.1:0-98213 GCA_001517045.1 Pseudotsuga menziesii
ACATATCTCCCTGTGTTTTTACTCAAATTTCGATCGGGAGAGCTCGTTGGATGCGGAATTTAATTCCGCATCCAACGAGCTCTCCTGATCGAAATTTGAGTCATCATCACGTTTTTTCAGGTATTTCTTATTTTTGGGGTAGCGGGGTCCGTCAAAAGTATGCCGAGTGTGTACTCGTTGGATGCGGAATTTAATTCCGCATCCAACGAGCTCTCTCGATCGAAATTTCAGTAAAAAAACGGGGAGATATGTCGAAAATACAAACAAAAAAAGTGGTTTTTTTTATGATACCTATTCCCAAATTTATATTAAAAAAGTGTTTAAGACCTATACGGTATTTCAAATTTAAAGCAATTTCATTGGCTAACACATGATGACATGGAATTTGAATTAAAGTTAAAAGGTCCATTTGGAGTTGAAATTTCCTCTAATGTATGTCCAAAACTAAACCTTCACGGCTACCCGCAAGGAATATGTGGGCTGAATGGTGTCTCTGAGACTGTTGTTCATAATGCACCCGAAGGTGTACCAGAGATCGGCGCTTCGAGGTTACTTTTCAGGAGTTCCCACTTCTTTTGGGTATTTTGCCACCGCTTACGGTTTGATCGAGGCATTGGATTTTTGCCTAATGGTGGCTGATTGGGGAAGGTGAAGAATAATTAAACTAGTCACTCACGTTGCTTTTGATGCAGCTTGACTGATCAGACGAACCGTATCCAAGTACAGAGCATACACACCGGAGTCTTGTCAATTTTAGCGAGTTTTAAAGGATGTGTTTTCTTAGAAAGAAAAACCCTCCAGGAACCTCTTTCGGTCCAAGTGGACCTCAATCGGGGAATCAAGGAGGGGGTTGATTTTAGAACATTTACTTACATAAATTAATGATAAGCAACAAGCAGAAACAAATCACAAGTTTTCTAATTATTCCTACCACGCACATCTTTCCCCTTGCGGGTCAATCGGGAAGTTGTGGGGTAAGTATTCAAGTTACTTTGATACTGAAATGTGGAATATATGATAAAGTAATCAAAGCATGTTGTTTTGCATGAATGAAACTAATCTAAAGCGAACAAAAATAAGACAATGCGAAAAATAACAAAAAATGCGCGAATTTCCCCAGGGGGGGTGGGGAATGGGCTCAAAAGAGCCTATTCGAAGAAAACTTTTATTATCTGTTGTTACAATATTAGTAAAATGATCTGAATCCTCTTGGTTCTTATATAGGATGAAACCAAGATTTTACAACTTTCCCAAAATTTAAAATTTATAGTCAAAGGGGAGCCCCCTGGGGGGATTTGAACGATCCCAAAGCCACTTTCGAACAGAAGCTTCTTTTCTTTCTGTTATGCCTGCTAAAAGACAGCGAGCATGTTAGAATGAAATATGCCCAAAAGCACTTTGAAAGTACTTTTGGGTCAACCTACTTTAAACTAAACAAAACTAAGTTAAAACTAGCTAAAACGGTGAAAAAGGAACCAAGGAAAGCAAGTTTTCCTTGGGATCTTGGCTTGTTGTTTGGGCAGCCAATGAGATATGCACTGATTGCTGGATTTAATCTTTTTAAAACATAAACAGAAATCTAATGCATGCAACCTATGGATTTTCTTTAAATTGCCATGCAAAACGGGCGATTTTCCTGAACTAGATCTAGAATGCTTAATGAAACCTTTTAGAAATGAGATCTAGATTATGAGCTTTGAAATAATAGATCTATGTAAGTTTTACTTTAATATGACAGATCTAAATGATAACAAAGCTTGTAACCAAAGTAACCAGGTAAGATTTGGATTTTTATAAGGAGGAAGAGACAGAAAGACTGCTGGAAGCCTTGAAGATCAACCGTGGAGCTTTCTGGTGGAATGTCGAGGGACTATGCCTTTGAGAAAGTTTTGGAGAAAGTGAGGAAGTGTAACAAAAACCAAATTTAATTATAAGCTAGGTTAATTAATGTAAATAAACTAAGAGGTGACTTGAAAAGTCACCTCTCTTCCCTAGTTACGATATAAATTACCAGGGCATCTATTATGTAATTCATCTCTACATTTATTCAATATACATTACATTACATTTCTCTTACGTTCTCCGTCTATTCTCCCGTTCTTGCTCTTCCATTGGTATCAGAGCCTCTCGGCTCTCGACACCAGACCACCACCTTCCACTCCAAATTTCACTGCCCACCTCTTCCCATACTTTCCGCTGCCCACCACTCCCATACTCCCTTCTAGCCTTCACGCTCCTCCACCTACAAGCTGCTCCCTATTGCGCGCTCCTTCCACGGGCTCATCGTTCCCTCCTCCATCAACACACCCACCACGCCTCGCTGCTGCCACATTCCCCCTACCTTTGCGCACTTGCCCGTCCTCCACCTCCACTCACCATTCCGCTTCCATCCGCTGTCGTCATCTCCCTCCACGCCGCTCTCCCTCCCACCGCCTCCATCACCCTCCACGCCGCCTGCTTCACCCCACCTCCGCTCCATCCTTCCCCACGCTGGCTGCTCCACCCCATGCCGCCCGCTCCACCCCCAGCTCCGCTCCATCCTTCCCTCCACTCCATCCTTCCACGTTAAATTTTTTAATTTTTTTTTTAATATTAATAATATTTATTTAATAATATTTGTTAATATTATATTTATTAATATTATTATTAAAATTAATATTATTATTTAAGTTAAAAAAAAAACTACATTATAATAATTATTATTATTATAAAAAATAAAAAATAATAAAAAAATAAAAAAAGAGAATCGTGGCGATCTGGCATCGTACATTGAATATAAATAAATCGATGTTTAGCGCTGAGAAAATTCTAGCAATCACCAGATCAATGGACGCTCGGTTCGATCAAATCAATGAGAAAATTAACAAGAACCACGAGGAACTCCATGAAAAGATCAAACAAACCAGTGACAATTTGACATCAAAGTGGACACAATTTACATCACGAATTGAGAATAGCTTCCTCACTCTACAGGAAGACCAAAAGAAAAATCAAGCAGTTTTAACCGCCATCTTGGACAGATTACAAATATCAAATGACCTGCTACAAAACTTTCCCAGAACATCGGAACAGCTAGATCCTCTATTCAACATGTCATCCTCAAACTATATACACAAGGACGTCAAATACGGGTGAAGGTTGAGTTACCCAAATACGACGGGGATGAACGACAATGCATAGCGTGGATTAACAAAGCCGAGGAATACCTAGACATCCACAACATCCATTACGACGGCAAAAAAATTAAATATGCCTCCATGCATCTAGAAGGCAGCGCTTACAATTGGTACTTATGGTGGAAGAATACTGCAAGAATATGTTCTTACAACTGGGTTAGCTTCAAGAATGACCTCATCAAAAGATTCCAAGGCGTTGAAGAAAAAGACTTCTTTGCCAAAATCACAAGGTTACAACAAAAAAACAGCGTCGATGAGTACACCTATGATTGGGAAGCACTGTCGACTCGAGTCCCAGAATTAACTGATGACCAACGACTACAGACCTACATACACGGTCTAAAACAATACATCCGTGATGAACTAGAGTTACAAAACTTCTCTACCATGGAGGAAGTGCGATGTAAAGCCAGGATTATTGAAAGCAAATTCGTTCATACAAATGTCTACCAAGACGTCTCCAAAAAGAACCCCCTCCAAACAGGATACACAGGAAATCCAAGGTATACACCGCCTCAACTTAGGGAAGGAACAAAGCCCAGTTTAGAGGCCCAGAGAAGAAAAGAAGGGAAATGTAAGTTCTGTGGAGACAAATGGGATCCTAAGCACAGATGCTTACAAAAGAAATTATATGCTTGTGAAGCAGAGTTAGAAGTCAATGAACCAATTGAGAACGATGTGAATAGCCAACAAGACTACCACCCAGGAATCGAGGACGACTCCCCACAAATCTCATTAGCCGCTATTACCGGAATCTCCCAACCGCAAACATTGAAGATTAAAGGACATATAAAAAATAATAACGTCACAGTTCTCATCGACTCTGGCAGCACCCATAACTTCGTTAACGTCAACCTTGCTAAAGTATTTAACCTATTTATCCATCCAGTACCTAACATGAAAGTTATGGTAGCAGATGGCAAGAAGATTGACAATGTGGGAAAATGTCACAAGGTTAAGTTACAAATGCAAGAATATAACTTAGAATCAGATTTCTTTGCTGTACCACTAGGAGGAATCGACGTAGTATTAGGAATACAATGGTTACAAACCTTGGGTACATACTCTGCAAATCACCAAGAACATTTTATTGAATTCCATGTGTTCGAGAAAACACACAAATTATATGGGTTCCAACCACCTCCAACACAACTGGTTACATCACATCAGATGGAAAAGCTATGTTGGAAAGATGCACCAAGGTACATATCTCAATGTCAAGAAATGGAGATTCTAACAAGTGAAGGAGATATGGACAAACAACTAGAGACACAAGAGCTAATTTGAAAACACCGCAAGGTGTTTCAAGAGTTACCTATGGCGCTACCAACAAACAGAGAAACTGAATACATAATCGAAATAGAACCAGGGACAAAACCTGCCAGTAACAACCCATACAGATGTCCACATCAGAGACGTTGCGATAGTTCACGTAGTCATTGTCGTCAAATAAGCTTTGAGGACAAAGCTTCCTTAAGGGAAAGGCAATGTAACAAAAACCAAATTTAATTATAAGCTAGGTTAATTAATGTATATAAACTAAGAGGTGACTTCACCTCTCTTCCCCACTTACGATATAAATTACCAGGGCATCTAATATGTAATTCATCTCTACATTTATTAAATATACATTACATTACATTTCTCTTACATTCTTCGTCTATTCTCTCGTTCTTGCTCTTCCAGGAAGCAAGCTAGATCAACATTCTCTCCAAGCTAGGAACCTGCAACTGAATCCAAAGACTTGCCAAAATGCTTATGAGATCCGGTTAATACATAAACAAAGATTTTAGAATAGCATGCATATAAACTTATAAAACATGTTGAATCTAGATCTCTAAACATGCATCAAAAGGAAAGAGATGGCCAATAAACTTATTAACAAACTCCTTTCCTATCAAGATCATAATAAACTTATTATCAATCTTTTGCAATGAATCCACAAACAATCAGCAAATTATGAACATAGATACAGGTTACCTCAGTAAAACATGGCAATGCTCATCCACACACACAATAACATGACACCGTCTTGCCTCCAAAGCTTCTCTTTATTTCAAATGAACAATAACAACAGTACAATGGCAATAGCACCTCAATCCCAGTTTTAACTAGCTTGGAAGAGGTAATCTGTGCTTTATTTATAGCAAAAACAGGAGATTTAGCCCAGGGGGGGCGCAAATCCCAAGGAGAGAGAGACTACAGCTGCATGTGGAGTGAATCTGAGCCTGATCTGAGTCTATTTGAGTCTCATTGAGTGCAACTGTCAATCGGAGAGCTGATCTGACTGACACCTCAACCTGTTGATTGAAGCATCCACCAAAACTCATCCAGATGAGCCCACATGTGTGGAGGAGAGAGGGAGGGCGCAATTCCCAAGATTGCATGCATTAATGTATTCTCAGATCAGCCCAGATCACCTTCTTCAGTCAAGGAATTGTCAGATCCAGTCAATCCCAAGCCGATGAGACTGATTTCAGTCAAATCGAAGCAAATCCCAATGATTTAGGATTTGGGGTTTTTTCCATTATTTAATTAATTTATCAATTAAATAATCAATATTTGATTTTTAGGGATTTTTGACCTGAGTGATGGACAAATCACTCAAAACTTAGAAAAAGTGGGTCTATGGGTTTACATGGTGCTCTTAGGTTGAAAATGAGCACCCCCATGACTGAAACTGATTATTGAGCCCACTTTTATCACAAAACCAATTTTTCCAATTAGACTATTAAAAAATAGCCTAAGTTTTGTGGAAAAATTAAAATTTAAAAAACTTAAAAAATTAAAAAAATTAAAAACCTAGGGGGACTTAGACATGTTCATATGACTCGACCATGATGCTTAGCATGTTTATACATTGACACATAGACTCTAATAACCTCAATAGGCCTAAATACCAAGCCGACCACCCCAACTTTGGAGGTATTGAATGAAAAACTCAGAAATTATAAGTCGTTTATTCAACAACCAATAATAATCAAGGGAAAAAACACCCTGGGCTGATCAGATTGACAAATAAAGTCTAAGAGACAAGTCTTTTACAGACACTATTATGCTAGAACATTTTATTACAACTCTCCCACGGGGTATGAACATGTGATATAGTACAACAAGCACTTCCCAGAAGCAATTCGGAAGGTCTTCTGAAGTCTGAACAAATCATCTTTGTCCAGCTCACCAGGCTCACTTGATAAAAAAACCACTAAGTACAACTTCAGTGGTAACACTCCCACTGATCCAGCCAAAGGCTTGCAGTGGTCACAAGAGCATACGAGGTTTTGAAATCTTGGATATTTTAAGTTTTTTAAAGCTAAGTGTGAGTTTTTTAAATCTCGATGTCGATCCTCTCGTTACCGAGAACACAGTCGGATTGATTAATTATACTTTAGGAACTTAAAATAAACTGGAAAAATTAAAGAAAAATTAAAAAAGTGAAAAACGTAAAACAGTGCAAATCCCCCTTGGGGGGATGGGGTGTGGGCACTTGGCTGCCCACTTGCTTCTCTTCTTTACAATGATTTTGAAATAAAGAATACTAGTGCTCCTTTGTAGAATAGGAAACAACAAGTTTTTACAATTACGGGCCTTTAAGAAGTGGCCAATGAAAGAAGTAGGAGGAGGGGGGCCTCCGGTTTGATTTGGATCTTTAAAATTTTGTTAGAGTGCCTCTTTATCAGATCAATCTCTGCTGCAAAACAATGAACAAATTTTTATTAAATATGATAGAAAATCAAATTAAAGCATAAAAATTTGATAAAAAATTCTAAGTACTTTGAAGATAGAAAATTTTAGGAATTAAATTAGTACTTGCTTGTAATCAAATCTTGTAAAATATGACTTTAATAATCAAATTTGAAACTTAAAACTTGCATATGTAAATCAGAAAGTTAAGATATTCCAATTCTTCAGTGAGATTTAAATATGCAAAATATAGAACTTAGTAATCAAAAGACTTGAAATTTTGTGACGGAAGGGTCTCACCAACCTTGAAAGATGGAGAAAGAAAGGCAAGAAAGAATCCACGAAGTGTTGCCAGTGAGATGAAATCCTCTCTTCAAAAGCTACTTGGAGTGAAGGTAGAGCTCACACGCTCATCCAAAACTCCAGCTTAAGCAACCTGTAAAAGAAATCTACAAAGCCTTGCAAATGGGGGATTAAATGTTGGTGTTTATCCAATAATGAATGCTCAATAAAATATGAAATCAAACTAGAATCATAAACTCATAAGCATTCTGCAATAATAAGTAATCACAGGAGTATTACTTCCTATCTTATCAGAAAAACAATTATCTTCAAAACCAACAAATCCAGAACACATAAAGCTTGAGAAAATTTACAGGTTACTTCAATATTACCAATGAAAACACATCCAAACACCATATAGCACACTTGCTTTAGCCTCCAAAGCCTTTTATTAACTCAATAATCAATATTACACATTACAGAAGCAGAGGTTCAATGCCCAAATCATCCGTGAAGAATGAAGAGAGGTTGTCTGCTTAAATAGAAATCTAAAAGAGAGGGGAATGCATTTCCTCAAGGATATGCTAGCTCCAAGTGAGTTGGTTGTGGGTTAGAGAAAGGTTGGAATGAGTTAGAGAAAGGCAAAAAGAGAAGCAACTTCCAAAACTTTGGAATCCACATCACCAAAAATCATCCATATCACCCAAACTTCCATCTCTTTTGGGATTTTTGCGCCCCCACATGGAGAGGAAAGTTCCAAACTCAAAAAACTCTCCCAATGGGCAACATTTGACTTGTCCCCCTTTCTTGGCTACTTGCCAAAATGATTTGTGAAGCAACTCTTTTTTGGCAATTATTTTTTCTTTTTTTAATTGCCGAAATTTTTTTAATATTTCATTTTTTCTTGGGTTTTTTGGTTTTTCGAGTAATTATTAATTTTGGTTTTGAATAATTACTCGAAAACTTAGGAAAGTGGGTCAAAGGGTTAAGTGGGTGCTCTAAGTTAGAAAATGAGCACCCCCATGACAAAAACAACCTCCTAGCCACACTTTTATGGAATTTTACATTTTTACAATGAACTTATTAAAAATAAGCCTGTAAAAACGGGATTTTTTTTTTGAAAATTAAAAAAAACCTATGGGAGACTTAGGACATGTTCATAATGACTCAAAACAATGATTAGCATGGTAATATGCATCGACACATAGGTTTTAATAACCTCCTAAGGCTTAATCACTAAGGTAATTATTCCAGCTTTGGAGGTTTGGGTGAAAAGCTCGAAAATTATTTATCGCTTAAAAACAATAAATAATTAACAAGGAAAAAACACCCTGGAATAATGCATTAATAAATAAGTCCTAAGAAACCAAACCTTTTACATAAAGCCATCATGCTAACTCATTTTATTACAATTTCCCATGGGGTATGAGCATGTTAAAAAATTAAAGAAAGGGCCTAGAAAGCCCTGCAAGGACTTCCGAACTTGAAAATTGAACAAATGATTGTTCATCTTTGGCGGCTCGGTTAAAAGTCCAACTGAGTGCAACTCAGGTGGTAACAAGGTCCACACAAGTCGGAATGTATCAAGTCGAGATCTCTTGCTGACCTGCTATCATTGCTAGTAAAAGCAGTCTTGGTGTACTTTCCCAAAGCACACCCCCTGTATACCTCATTGTGCTCCATGCTGAACTTTGGCAACCCTGTAACCATATACCTCAACATACGCAAAGCTGGATGATGCAGATGAGCCATCCTCCCGTGCCACAACTCACAAAGCTCGCTGCTGCTGCTATGTGCCAAAGAATGCTGGGGATGAAACACGAGTTTGTACAGTTTCCCACATCTAACTCCAATGGTGTATGAAGCAGATGGTCCCGTAGTCTTGGGAAACACACACACATGTCCATCTAGGAAGGACACCCCAAGACCTCTATCCTTAATCATGGAAACTGAGATAAAGTTCTTCTTCAGCCTAGGTACATACAGTACATCTCTCAAAATCATGGGACTCATGGACTCTCTCTGAAAAGTAATGGTCCCACGCCCGACTGCTCTGACAATTGTGTCATTCCCCAATACTACCTCCACATCAATCTTTGCCTGTGAAAGCTCGGAGAACATCTCTGAAGTACCTGCCATGTGGCTCGAAGCTCCACTATCAATATACCACGTGTTGGTGGTGGATGCACTCCAGGAATGACCTATCAACAAGGAATACTCCCTCTAAATATCAACATCAGCACTGGTGATGATGGATGCCCTCTCTCTATCAACATGCCCAGTGCAGAGAGATGTGTGGGATCGCATGGTCATGCACTGCATCTAGGATAATTCTTCTAGCTTTTATGTCCTTCTTGTTGAAGGAAGTAAGTGGTGTTGCATTGGTGGAAGGGGTGTAATGTCCCTTTTATGAATTTTGGAGAAAATTACAAATTGGGAAAAATTCGAGCTTAACTAGTCATGACTCTAGAGGGTTCCAACTTTCACCAAATGGTCCCGAATTTGAAAGGAGATAGTATGGTGAGTCTTAAAACATCCCAAGGTGGTTTATGGATACTTTGTATCAGGTTTTAGACTACTGCAAACTTGTTTGGGGCTAATGACAAAAAGACCAAAATTACTAGAAATTGTGTTCAAATCCCCCGAAGGGTGATGGCTAAACTAGCTCTCCAAATCAAGTACGTCCCTCCCAAATTTAAGAACAGAGTATGGGAATGAGTATCAGACATCAATGACTGTCCTTAATCATGTTTATTAAGTTCTGCAAATGGATTATGGTCTGCAACATTTGTAGGGTAACTTTCAGTGAAATTGCTTATGGGGAAATTGTATAACTAGCTCAATTTTGACATATGAAAGGTGGAGTTAAAGGGACCATATACAAAATACCAATGGATTCCCCAACAGTATTAAACACCATAGAAATCCCTTCATGCAAGTCTAGTATACAACTCATTCAGTATGGGGGTCAAATACATGAAAACTAGTGAATTAATAGCATAGAATTGCAAGAGTTTCACGTATGGATTTCTTGGATTTCGACTCACAGAGCATAGGGACATGAAATTACAGAGTAACACATCATATATGGGTGTCACAAAATCATCAAACTCAGATAACATCCCTCATACAAATATGATACAAGACTCCTTCAAGATTGAAGCTAAAGTCATGGAAACTAGTGATTCAATGGCATGGGAATGCAATCTTTTCACACATGAGTTTATTGGATTTTGACCCACAAAGGATATGGACATTAAATTATAGAGTAATACATCACATATGGCTTTCCTAACATCATCCAACTCATATAATATCCCTCGTACAAATCTGGTATAAAACTACTTCAAGATTGAAACCAAATCCATGAAGACTAGTGATACAAGGACATGAGTATGCAAGCTTTTCATACATGTATCTTTGATATTTCGACTTACAGATCATGTGGACATAATATTACAGAGCCATACATCATATATTGATTCCCCATCATCATAAAACTCATATAAATGTCCTCATACAAATATGATATAAAGCTACTTCAATATTGAAGCCAAATCCATGAAAATTAGTTATTCAAGAGCATGGGGGATGCAAGCCTTTCATACATGTATTTCTGAGATTTCGACTTACAAAGCATATGGAGATGATATTACAGAGCCATACATCATAAATCAAATCTTGGGCATCAACCATCCTCATCAAGGCGCAAGAATCACTCCAACAAGTACGTCATCAATTGCGAGTGTGGGGACATGGAGAAGAAGGAATGAGAGAATGGGGAGATAGATGAGAATTCGAATATAGGACCTTCAACCTGCAAATAAAACTCCTTCATTAAGCTCCCATGAGAGGTCAGAATGGTCTCTCCATCAACCAACTTGGAAAGGAATCCAACTCCTTCGAAATTGGTTCACTAGCAGGGTAAGTATGCACTCATCGTGCAATGGACAAGCGAAAGCTCTCCAAAAATGCCAAAGGCCAATTAACAAATGATCAAAAGCTATTATCCTGATTCCTCATGACATCCTTTTATTAACTTTATGATGCCTCCTAAGGTCGAATTTCCCTCCATGAGCTTCCTCCAACTCATCTTAGTGGTTTAGTAACTCTCATGACACGTGTCTTCCTCTTCATGCTCCAATTCTTTCCCCAATTCGAATGGCTGCCTCTAACTCCCAAATTCGACCTCTTGGTGGCTATTTTTAGCCCTTACATGTCATATTTGTCATATGTTAGCAACCAGGTCTGAATTTGTCATACTTGTCATAGAATCTTCCATCATTTGTTGGTCACTTGTCATAGAGTGCATAGAATCTCTTTCCAAGTGGCACACCTTGTCTTCTAGTCTCTTCCTCTTCCATGGGAGTTACGCTCCTTTACCAATTTGACTTCCTTGGCTCATTATATGATATCTGACACCACATTGCCATCCAATAATGTTACATTACCCATGTGTTCGAATTTGGATGAATATCATGCCAAGTGTGCAGGGAATCTAGTCACCCAAAGTCTTCACAAGCTTCCAAGTGTCTTCATTAACCCATGCCACATTATTTTCTTAATATTTATCATTTATGTGACCCATTTAAATGTGAATATGGTAAACTAATGTCCTTTTGGGTCCCATAGCCCCTTATTACAAAATTTATGTCTCCATCTCAACCTATGGAACTAGTAGGTTGGTGAAACATTATTTGTAAATAGTCTTATTTGGAAATTATTTAATTGGGGACATGACAAATCCTCCCTACTCAGGATTGCTTGTCCTCAAGCAATGCCAAGTTTGTATGCTGAATTTTTTTTTTTTATATTCCTGAGTGGCATCCTCATTTGGTACTCCTTCCCTTGCACCAAGTGCTCTCTTATGGTTCTACTCATTGATTTTCTTTAGTTGCAACTTGAGTAGTGGCACTCATGTACTGCAATTTTGTGTTCCCAAAAGTAAAGAGATGTGGATTGTGCATATTGATATATCTTGTAACATCACCACTAACACCAAAAGGATTAATCAAATCCATAGAAACCAAATTTTTGCAAATAATCTTTACCTCCATATTTTGGAAACCTTTTCTGAACTTTCACCCCTTTTTGCTTCTGTATAATTCTTTGAAGTTGGTGTTGAGTTACCAAACTTTGAGTTTCTTAATATTCCAAGAAAATTTCAGAGAGGAACCACCATGCTTGTTGCTGCACTACTCTGATTACAATCATCTTCTCTAGTGGTGAATAAATCTCCAATGCTGCTTGTTGCCCCCACAATTGAAACCAATGAGACCAAAAATGATCCCAGGGTCCCATATGATCCTGATACATGCATGGTGTGAAATGTCTATGATGAAATGCCATGAAAACCAAGCATGTGAAAATTGAATCTATCTCTCAAAAGGCCTCCAACATAGGAAATTGGAACACTGCTCTGCAAAGATGAACTCAAATAACTGAAGGTTGGTTTGCTTTTTCAAACCAACAACCAAACTGCTACTCCAAGTGAGATGAAAGCAAGTAATTATGGGATCCCATTGTTGGTATTGCACCCTTCCAAACATCATGAGTACAAAATATAGATCATGAAAGTACATATCAACATCATACAAATGTACATCAAGAAGGTACCTCATGAAAGAATCATGAAAGTGCTTGTACATCCAAGTAAGTAGATCACCATGTGGCCCATACACACAAGTATCAAGTATTATATCAGATCTGCCCCAATGACATAGGTGAGGATCCCGTGTCCCATAATGCTGCTCCAAAAATATATAATGTGCATCAATATAATCAGCCATGTGTTCTTTCATCCAAGAAGTGAATGAAGAACCTCCACCAAAATCTGAACCAAATAAGGAGCAAAGAAAACATGAAGACTTCAAGTGGCCCAAAGAAGTCTCATCAATACATCCATGAATATGTATATCATCATGAAATAACAGAGTATGTTGTTGCCAACAATAATGTTCTTCAATCATATATATCTTCACCCAAGTGTGGGATGACGTTCCTCCAACATCAAATGGACTAGGCAAGGAGCAAGGAAAATCACGAGTCTCCATGTGACTCAAGTGAATACCATAGGTGCATCCATGTAGATGTGTATAATGATAATGTAAAAATGGATGCTGCTGCAAATGTAAAGAATATGGTTCTCTGATCACGTCATCATCAAAATGAAAGATAGAAAGTCCATACTCTTCATGTGGCCCCATAAAAAAAAACCTTTCACCCATACTTCATTAGGATGAATGCTACAAAATTTGGAAGTGTAGGATGTAGGAGAAAGAACCAACTCACCCAAAGGATTAGAAAGTGAAAAATGTTCATCATGTGAAGGCTCCATAAGGGTAGGAACATGGACCTCTCTCAAAAATGTAAAACTTTCCCCATAGGTTGGTTCCAAGGTAGCGGAATCACGCATTTCTTCAAAAAATGTGCACCCGTCTTCAAGAGGCAACTCGAGTTCCTCTTCCACCACAACTAGTGATTGTCTCTCATCCATATCATCTTCAAACACATCAAGAACCTGCAATTTTTCATGTTTCTCATGATCCATCATGTCATGAGAATCCTCCAAGCAATCTACCATATGACAATTTGAAACATAGGAGGAAGAACAAGTATCTTGCAACCTCTCAAGAAGTTGCTCATTTTGAATTTTGAGCTTATGAATATCCTCATTATTATTCAAGTATGCTTCATGTAACCATTCATTAAGCTCAACCAAATTGTTTCTATCAAAAATCAAAGACATGAAATTACCTTCAATGTTGCACATTGCTCTTTGACTCTTCTCCATGTCTTCAAGGATTGATGGCTCCTCCAATGAAGAAATTTTCCAACAAGAATTTGACACCAATGCTTTAGTGTCATGGAGTATGCTAAGGGCCTCATGGATATCCATTTCACTCATCTTCAAAGACCCTTCAATGAAGGATGGTTCATGGGAGTGAACCTCTTCTTCTTTCTTCTTGATTTGATCAACTTCTTGAAGCTCAAGTGGTGATGGGGAAGTTGATCTTGGTTTTTAATTATCTGTCACAAGGTATATATCTTCGTGTTTATGAGAAATTTGGCCTGCAGCAACATTTTCAAGTCTGATCTCTATGTCACCAACATAGAGTTGTGAGCACTCATCAGTAGGTACTCTTTCATAGTTCAATGATCCATCAATAGATTCTCTTTGATTTGCACAACCCCCATCAGTAAGGATTGTGTGCTTGTATTCACTTTCCTCGTTATGTTCTTCTCTGCAATCACCTTGAGGTAATTGATTCTCCACTTCATGATTCTCTATTTCTTTCTGTAATGGTGTATCTAGGCTCTTTTCACAAGTAGGCTGATTTTTTCTCATTTCATGCTCCTCTAAACTTGTGGATTGTTGATTGTCCCTTAATGAATTCACATTTGAATTCTTGTTCCTAAATTCATTCAACCAATCATAAAAGTATTCAAAATGAATGGTCTTATGTGTCTCTCCATGATGGAAACTTCTACTACCCCTTGCCGTCAGCTTACCCCTAAGTTGGCTAGCCATCAATTCAAATCCTTGCATAAGTTGCTTGGTCTTATCATCAAAATATGATTTCAACCATTTTTTAAATTCATCTCTATCATCCATAACTTCAATAGGTGCCAAGACCATGCTCTGATACCACTTTAATGCCCCTTTTTGGAATTTTGGAGAAAATTACAAATTGGGCAAAATTCGAGCATAACTAGTCATGACTCTAGAGGGTTCCAACTTTCTCCAAATGGTCTCGAATTTGAAAGGTGATGGTATGGCGAGTCTTAAAATATTCCAAGGTGGTTTATGTATACTTTGTATATGTCTTTAGACATCTACAAATTTGTTTGGGGCTAATGACAAAAAGACCAAAATTACTAGGAAATTGTGTTCAAATCCCCCAAAGGGTGATGGCCAAACTAGCTCTCCAAATCAAGTATGACCTTCCCAAATTTAAGAACAGAGTATGGGAATGAGTATCAGACATCAATGGCTGTCCTTAATCATGTTTATTAAGTTTTGCAAATGATTATGGTCTGCAAGACTTGCAGGGTAACTTTCAGTGAAATTGCTTATGGGGAAATTGCATAACTAGCTCGCTTTTGACATATGAAAGGTGGAGTTAAAGGTTCAGATAAGGATGTGAGATATAGGGACCATATACAGAATACCAATGGATTCTCGAACAATATTAAATACCATAGAAATCCCTTCAGACAAGTTTGGTATACAACTCATCCAGTATGGGGGACAAATACATGAAAACTAGTCAATTAGTAGCATGGAATTGCAAGAATTTTACATATGGATTTTTTGGATTTCGACCCACAGAGCATAGGGACATGAAATTACAGAGTAACACATCATATATGGGTGTCACAAAATCATCAAACTCAGATAACATCTCTCATACAAATCTGATACAAGACTCCTTTAAGATTGAAGCTAAAGTCATGGAAACTAGTGATTCAATGGCATGGGAATGCAATCTTTTCACACATGACTTTATTGGATTTCGACTCACAGAGGATATGGACATTAAATTACAGAGTAATACATCATATATGGCTTTCCCAACATCATCTAACTCATATAATATCCCTCATACAAATCTGGTATAAAACTGCTTCACGATTGAAGCCAAATCCATGAAGACTAGTGATATAAGGGCATGAGTATGCAATCTTTTCATACATGTATCTCTGATATTTCGACTTACAGAGCATGTGGACATAATATTACAGAGCCATACATCCTATATTGATTCCCCAACATCATAAAACTCATAAAATTGTCCTCATACAAATCTGATATAAAGCTACTTCAATATTGAAGCCAAATCCATGAAAACTAGTTATTCAAGAGCATGGGGAATGCGAGCCTTTTGTTGTCCGCCGATCGCACACCAACAGCAGAAATCTTCCGAAAGCTGTCTCCTCACTTAGGAAAGTGGGAGAGGTGTGACCTTGGGGGCAAGCACAGAGCCAGGTACTGTCACCTACTCCTAGCTTCTCCGTTTAGGCTAACTCCTAATGAAGCCAAAGGGGGTAGTCCCTAACAAAGAGTTTTCTATGGCTCAATGTTTAAGTTAAGTTTTTGATGTTACGATGCGGATGGGTGTTGTTTTAGGAGTTATTGTGATGAAAGATGATTAAAATTATGAATTTTGAACACAAGACAAAAGCAATCACGTTGCTGTACTAGATTAAAAGATGAACAGTATATCAAGACTTGTGAGATAAAGATGTATTCACAGATAAATATTTTTATAAGCTAAAGACAAATGATCCAGATGTAACAATCACACATAAATCAATAGACCAGTGTCTTATGGAGTCGAAGCTCTGCAATGCTTAAAGAAATTAACAACAAAGTCTTGAAATAAAGCTAGTGAATGTTATGCAAGTGCTCTTGGTTTATTTTATTGTAAATTTTAAAGATGATCTTGCTTAAGGTGTCTAGGAAACCTAACCGGAAATACTTTCAATGGCTCTGTTCGAAGACATGACGGACCTGTCTGGAATCGCAAGCTAGGTGTTCAGAGAATTTAACCAGCGAGTGTCCAGATTGGGTTGCCTGGCGCCCACACTTGGAATTTGCCCACTACCTGAGTATTTATCGAGATAACGTCAATGCCTTAGTTATGGGGTGAAAGTTTTAATTTGTGTTTTTATTGCAGTCTTAGCAAGTCCGTTCACCGTTTTGAGTACGAGCCCAACTCGAAAGTCGGCAGAGCATACTAGGTGAAGGATATCAACGAAGTAAATTAATTAAGGGGTGTGAGTTGAAAGATTTTATTAAATAAATAAATTAAAACCCTCCGACAGAGAGCGCTCTTGACTTTGTCTTATGATAAAAGTTCGAGAGTCTTAGCTAAACTATATGCTTGATGCAAGGAAATGCAGTGGGAATGCTCTTCGATAGAGAGTGCTCTTGACTTGGATTCCGACAAGTTCAAGAGGCTTAGCAATTAATTAATTAACTTGCAAAAAAAAAAGGTAAAATGACTAATCTACCCAAGAATCTCTTTTAGGTTTTTAGGCCTTAATCGGGAGAGCATGGGGGTAAGTAGAAAAACCGAAATAAACAACAACTCTCCAATAGAGAGCACTCTTGATCCACAAAGTGAGATTCAAGAGATTTCTACTTTAAAGCAATTGAAATACTTTTGAAAGATGAGATTTTTTAAATAACAAAGTACACAACTTCACAATGAATTAAGACAAGCTGATCTAGCAATTAGTGTTCTAAGCAAGAAAAATGAAACTATTCTAAGTAAATCAAATCTAATCTAAGAACACAAAAGGAAAGAACACCACAAACGTCCCCAAATGGGGGAAGTTGGGAGTAGGGGTTTAAAAACCTCACTCAAAAAAGAGAAACTTTATTGAGATTTACAATTTGCCTTGGGTATTCAACCCTTGAAAGGACTTTTTGAAATAAAGCTAGAAAACTAACATGAAACTTTTTTAATGGATTTTATGCAAAAAAGGAGAGTGATTTATCTTCTTGTTGAGAACCTTTTCTTCAAACCTGCACAATGGGACAAAGGAAGAGGATAGATAGGAGCAAAAAGAGGGCAAAAGAGGACTGAAACAAATGAGGAAACGAGGAAAAAAAGGGGAAGCTAACATCAGACAGTTGGCTGCAAAAAAGGGGGAAATGGGGCAGCGAACTAAGCAATAAGAGGGCTGCAAAAAAAGGTAAAAGCAGGGCAGCAACTTAGGAGAAAAGTGGCTGTAAAAAATTTGAAGAAAGAGGGCAGCGAAGAAATCGAAGAAGACAATCAAACAACAAGGTGGAACGAGGCCAAATCCAACCTAGAAGAAGAGGACAAAAAGTCAACAAGACAATCAACCAAAGGTGGGATCAACCTCCGAACAAGGCGACCACTAGAAGCATTAGTCTCGAAACCGTCCAGTCTAGCTGGATGTACGCAAGGATGCTAATGGGGAAAGAAGTAGCCACAAAATTATGTGGCACTTGGGATCAAATCCCAAGCTTACTTTCTCAGGTCAAAACTAACGTATGATACATAGAAATATGATGAAAGAAGAGAGATATTTAGATCCAACTTAAGAAAAGTAACCGGAAAGAATTGCTTTTGCTTGATGGATGAGGCAAATAAACTTAGGCTTCTCGACTTTCTTGAAAGAAAATGACTCCTTGTAGAACCTGTAGAATGAATGTTAACCATAAAAGAGCCCCTGTATATCAGACAATACCTGAAAGCAACACAACTTCAAGAGAAAAGCATGGATTATACAATATAGTGCTAGATTGTTAGCCTTCAACAATTACACAATCAAATGCTTAAGAATTAAGAGAGAAGGGAGCAAAGAAAGGTATCACCTCACAAGATGAATCATGACAAACAAAGAGCTTCCGCATTGACCTCCAAAGTCATCAACTTTATTAAATCTTAAGCAAAATATTACAATGGAAATTCTCCAGAGCTTCTATGCCAAAAATTCCCCATGAAGAATAGAGCTCCAAGAGTCTCTACTTATACAAAAAGGAAAGAAAATAGGGCTCAAATCCCTAAATCCGAACTAGGAGTAACACTGGAGTAATTGAATGAGCTCGGCATGATGGTTTGGAGTTGAACTGAGTTGCAACTGAGTTGTAACTGAGTGCTGGAGTAATGAAGGGGGGTGAGGTGGCTCATCCTCCCTTGTAATGATCACCCAACCAATAGATAACCCACACTTCAACCAAAAACGAATTTGACCAAAGAGGGCAAAGTTCTGACTGATAGTTCAATTGCTACACTCCGATACTTGATTGGAATCATCATAAATGCCCAATGCCATGTCATTTAGCCTTCTATTTTATTCAATTTGGCTAATTTTGGAGAGTTTTTGATTTTCTCCAAAATATTCATTTTTAATATTTTAATTAAATATTTCTCCGTAAATGACTTTTTTGAGAAATTATTAATTATGAGGCTGAATGAACTTCTGAAACTTGGAGATAGCTGGTTGGCTGATCATGAATGATTTTTGGCTTAAGGTTAAAGCCTTCAATCACTGAATTTGGGTTCCGGATGACTGACTTATTACAAATTTAAATTTTGCATTTAAATTATGGAAAAATTTAATTAAAAACTTAGGAAAAATTAAAAAATCCAAAATTTGATGCGTCTGGTAAAATTTTTTCAATTTTTTTTTGGGGGTCCTGGTGACTTAAGACATGACCATAGTCTATTCTAATAATGTCTAGTAGGTTTATACATACTCAATTGGGCTCTAATAACCCCCTCAAGGCCCAGAATTCAAAATTGAGCATTCCAGCTTTGGAGGAAGCGGGAGAAAACCTCGTCGATTATACTTGGCTATAGGCAAAGCATAATTGACAAGGGCAAAATACTCCCTGGAATACCTTAGTTGAAATTCTATGTCTTAGGAGACCGAACCATTCAAAACACCCTACTAGGACATTTTATTACAAACCCCGCGGGGCCATGGTCATAATTACTGAAAACAAAAACTGATTAGCCAAAACTGGCTAGATAATTTGATACACTGGAACACAAACATTCATCATGTTTGTCAAATGGCGGCTCCTCAACTAATCCAACTATGGTACAAATAAGTGGATAACATCTTTCATAGATGTATTTCTGAGATTTCGACTTACATAGCATATGGAGATGATATTATAGAGCCATATATCATAAATCAAATCTTGGGCATCAACCATCCTTAGCACCGCACAAGAATCACTCCAACAAGTGCGCCATCAATTGCGAGTGTGGGGAAATGGAGAAAAATGAATGAGGGAATGGGGAGGTAGATGAGAATTCAATTGTGGGACCTTCAACCTGCAAATAAAATTCCTTCATTAAGCTTCCATGAGAGGTCTGAATGTCCTCTCCATCAACCAACTTGGAAATGAATCCAACTCCCTCGAAATTGGTTCATTAGCAGGGTAAGTGTGCACTCACCGTGCAATGGACAAGCAAAAGCTCTCCAAAAATGCCAAAGGCCAACTAACAAATGATCAAAAGCTATTCTCCTTCCTCATGACATCCTTTTATTAACTTCATGAGGCCTCCTAAGGTCGAATTTCTCTCCATGAGCTTCCTCCAACTCATCTTAGTGGTTTAGTAACTCTCATGACACGTGTCTTCCTCTTCATGCTCCAATTATTTCCCCAATTCGAATGGCTGCCTCTAACTCCCAAATTTGACCTCTTGGTGGTTATTTTTAGCCCTAACATGTCATATTTGTCATATGTCAGCAATCAGGTGTGAATTTGTC
Source organism: Pseudotsuga menziesii (assembly GCA_001517045.1). Lineage (NCBI taxonomy): Eukaryota > Viridiplantae > Streptophyta > Pinopsida > Pinales > Pinaceae > Pseudotsuga > Pseudotsuga menziesii. The sequence goes on from LPNX010947249.1 coordinate 20,406, forward strand.
ATACTTGTCATAGAATCTTCCATCATTTGTTGTCATAGAGTGCATAGAATCTCCTTCCAAGTGGCACACCTTGTATTCTAGTCTCTTCCTCTTCCATGGGAGTTACCCTCCTTTACCAATTCGACTTCCTTGGCTCATTATATGATATTTGACACCACATTACCATCCAATAATGTTACATTACCCATGTGATCAAATTTGGATAAATATCATGCCAAGTGTGCGGAGAATCTAGTCACCCAAAGTCTTCACAACCTTCCAAGTGTCTTCATTAACCCATGCCACATTATTTTCTTAGTATTTATCATTTATGTGACCCATTTAAATGTGAATATGGTAAACTAATGTCCTTTTGGGTCCCATAGCCCCTTGTTACAAAATTTATGTCTCCATCTCAACCTATGGAACTAGTAGGTTGGTGAAACATTATTTGTAAATAGTCTTATTTGGAAATTATTTAATTTGAGACATCACAAAGGGGAGCAACAATAGGAATTGTTGTAGTGTTATGAACCACCTCATTCCACAACTCATTTTCCTCCAATATCAGCACTAACCTAGCCTTCCATGGGACAAAATTCCCAGCCCCATTAAGCCTATCCTCCAACCTAAGACCTGTAGCCATCTTCTATGCAAAGTTAAAGTTTCAACAAGGTGCTTCCCACTGACAAAAGAAATCACTGAAGTCTGAAATTTTTCATTGTGTATAAAATTATAAATCTGCCATTTTTTTAACAAAGCTCTGATACCGTGTAGAATTTTCAGCACTTTCCCAACTTGGTTTCCAACTCCGTTTTAAAACATTGTTTAATGCCCAACCCAATTTGTTTCACTGCTGCAAATTAGATATTTCTATTAAACAATATAGCACTGAAATACAAGAAAAGTTTCTACTGCGTTTTCACTAACAACAAATAAACCACATTCAAAGATAAATTTCAGACACAGTATTTTTTGTCTAATGACCTAGGAAAAACCCCAACCTCCGGGAAAAACCTGTGAGAGAGAAATTTTTATTATCTGGAAAATTTACAGCATTAGATAGAAAAATTTTCAGACCAACTTATCTCAACCAGATGAAAATATTCTGCCTCGTTTTTCGTGCCAAACAGAAAAATGCAAACTCAGAATTTTTGTCCTCTGCCTCGATTTTTGTGCTATTGTACAGACAAGCAAGGTTAACTCTCTTACAGCTTGACTGTTTAGCAGGTTCATCATCAGAAATTTCATTTTTGGATGGAGTAACTGTTGTTTTGGTTCTTTTCCTCAATTCTCTTCAGTAAAAGGTCATTACTGTTGGGTTTCATTTCTCACAGTTATTATCAAATCGTTGAAGGTTACAAACATTTTGAGGGGATTGGCAGCACAATTGCGATTAAGGATGAATACCATTATCTTCTTATCTGTTATAACAAAGACGCTGTTTTCTCGTGTGATTGAGGAAAGGAAGCGAAATTGGGTCTTTTCAACATTCTAAAGACTATCACGATGACCTTTGATTATCACTGGCAACCAAGCAGAAGGTGGATCGAGGACCGGTCTGCTACTCAACTTGTTTGTATCAAGGGACTCCTCATCACTTCCTATGAATATGGAAGAACCCACTCACACTTGACTGATGAGCGACAATCCAAACAAGGGTTCAAATGCCTGCGTGGAAATAAATGAGAGACCCGATCTTGAGACGTCCCTGCATACAAACATCAAGTCTGAATCTTCATTCAGTGGACACCGCAGGAAGCCATTAAAACACTCAGTTGTTGGTTAGAAAGGCAGCCAGCAAAGGACTCCGTTAAAAGAAATCCAAATGGAGAGCGAGGTTCTAATGGCATGGATCTTTCCGCAAAAAAGATCAGCGTGTGTTGAATCTGTTAGCAGTTGGCGTGATTTGTTAGAGCCCGAGACTTTCATTCCTTTGCAGCCGATAGAAATCCACATTATGAATTACTGGCAGCGGACGGTGTGAGATTTCCATAGGAACTCGTAGTCAAGGTGGATGGCTTTTATTTCATACAACACGTAGATGGCAGAGCCCATTCACGCGCAAGCACCCGTATTTCGTAGTGAGTTCAAGACTGTAGATAGAATATTGGGACATCGATTGGAGCCCGAAATCATATCAGCCGATTGTAATTTGGGCAGTTACGTGCCAAATCCAATTGGCAGCAACGCCCTGATTTCCTCAGGCTCGCTTTGGAGTAGCTCACTCTATTGAGCTTTGAATAAAATCCGTCTCTTTGGTGGACACTTATAAATCAACACCAAAAGCCTGGGAATCAGTGAAATCATAAGCAGCAGAGAGTGGTCAAGTCGCGTGGCAATTCATTTTTCATTGGGAGCCAAAGATATTTTATTTTTTGGCAGCTGATTGGACTAAGTGTCTCACAGTTGTTGGGAAGATGTTGAGTTCTAAGGACGTTGAACCTGTTAAGCTTTCAATTAGCAGCCGATAACAAGCACATGGTTCCTTTATGTCACAGTTGTGTTGTGATGTGGCCGCTTGGATTTCAGTCAGATCGTTGTGATCATATATAGCGTTCCCGGCATGTGTCAGTTTGTTGGCATCTGGCAGCCAAATCATGTAAGGCACAATTAATGGACATCTTTGGAGGTATTGGGGCAGTCTTGAACTGATAGTCAAAGAAGCGGTTCCACTTTGATGGAGTGGGGGCTCTCTAGATAGGCATGAGTAATTAGAGGAGCTGTTTTGATCATAGAGAACAAGTGGATCTAAAATAAGCGATTTTTCCAAAATATTTTATTCCTTTTTACTATTTATCAGAGCCTTTTGGCATATGTAGAAGAAAGCCTTTACACTTTGGCAGTTTTGAACTTCGAGCTGGCAGCCGTAAGTCTAAAACTAAATCGGTCTCTCTCTTATCGGATTCTTTTACTACAAGTTAACTCTGACATTTGGCATAGATGTTTATGACTCTTGTAGGCTCTAGTTAGGGTAACCTGCTTCATTGTAAGGCTATTTAAGTCGTTTTTTGTTTGAGCTAAAGATGGAAAGTTTTTGGGCTGGGAGGATTTTTTCCCCAGAGTTAATAAAGAAATTCATTGTTGAGTTTTTTGGACATGTTGGGTTTCTCAGTGGTAATCTTGTGTTTTCATGAGTTGTAGACTAAGCCGGCATAGAAGGTTAACAATCTAGCACGTTGGGCAAGCATTTGCGGCTGCCAAGTTGCTTGTCGCCGTTATGTTCTTGGAGGTCTGGGAGTAATGGAAAGTAGTCAGTTATACTACCATTCTCCTGGCCTTTGATTATGGAGCAGACCAGCCTGATCTCCCTTTTGCAAAACGCAAAGCCTTTCTGAGTCCCCTTTTGACTCCATTCGCCCTTCTGATATTGGCACTGGCCTTTCCCTCAAGGATTGATCCTCCCTTCCCTTCCTGCCCATCAATCCGACTTATTTTCCTTTCTGCTACTCGAGTTTCTCTAAGGCAGCCTCTTCAGATCACCCTGCCCTTAGCTGCACCTGCCTTAGAGATCCGAACTTAGGGAAACCCCCCTAGAGTTGGAGAAGAGCCAGCCTGAAGTGAGGAGAGAGAAGGTGTGGTGACATTGGCCTCTCTCTCGAGAGGTTGTCGCCGGGCTGTCCCGCCAGCTGTTTGGGCTTTTGGCACCCGCGTGCCAGTTTCGGGCGACAACATTTTGGCGCCGTTGCCGGGGACAGTCCAGTTCCTGGATTTTGAAGACTATGCTTCATTGACATCTGTGGGAGATTACATTGCAAATTCTTCCTCTCACATGGCGACTCCACGAAGGGACAGAGCCCTTGTCCTTTTACAGATTTGGAGATCCGATTGGGTGTAGAGGTGAGCACACTCATCAGAAGGCTTTCAAGCTCACCTTGGCGACTCCACAAGTTTGGCATGAGGTATGATTTAACACATCTTTTCAAATTAAGTACCGCATTGTTTGATTTATGGAAGAACCATGGGATATGTGGCACGAGGCTTACAGCCCACTGGACTTCTCGAAAGTCCATGGATTTCCTAGTGAGTGCTACGACCCTGAGATACATGATATTCTTCCCGAATTTCATGGAAATGATGGTGTTTTAGCCACCCATCATATTGCCTCTTTCTGCAAACTGATGGTTGATGTTAATGTTCATCATGAGGATGAAATTATGATCGTTTTTGCCATAACTTTGGTAAATAATGCAATGACCTGGTTCTGTGGTTTGTTGGATAAATCCATAGATTCAGTGCCAAATTTTTTCGAGAGATTTCTCCTCCGCTGGCACGATGGGACAGTAGATGAGATTGAGCAGCTTGCTAAAAAATATGATGCTCTCATCCCTAGGGTCCATCACGAACTTGAGGAAGAGATTCATGAAGGACAAACCATGGAAAATCTGGTTGATGAAGCAGTACAAGAACCCTTGGTTGAAGACATTACTGAAGAGATCCCGGATATGGCGGAAATAGAAGATGTGAAGCTGCCCCAAGTTCATGTACAGTTTCATGATGAAAAGCTGGAGCTGCCCCAAGTTCCTGAACAACTTCATGCTGAAGATGTGGACTTGTCTCAAGTTCATCATATTGAAGGTAATGATGTTGTTTCTGCAGATCAGCTTGAGCAGTTTGACAATGAAGGGCTATATGTGAGCCCTATCAACCAGTGGATAGAGTCTTCTTGTGCACGGTTTGATTCTTCCTGGTATAACTTCTTTTTGCCTAACAATTTGATGTTACAGTTCAGCTTCATTCATGAGTAGATTGCAAGGCATAGTTGTCTTATGATGAATATATCTTCATTTCGTTCACTAGCTAAGCTCAGAAAAAGGAAGTTTGGCATGGTAAAGATGCTAGAATGGCTTCATTGGCTGTATGCATACACTTAACAGTTTCTAGATTCATGTTAAGTTAGGTAGGTAGGAAAAAATAAGCTCTTGCATGAACATTTAAATTTTCAGTCTGTTCTTCTTCTTTTGTAATAAAGTGTGGGATGTGAAAAAGCCATCCCACCACGCACATTTTTCTTTCAAATTGGTTTGCTGATACTCAGAGAATCTGAGTTTCTCGTGTCCTCTCTTCAAGAGCACACGTCCCCCATGGAGCCAGATGTTACCTCCTGATTTGACAGGGGTATCTGCAGAGCTGCAAGGGAGGACCATCCTCAGCCTGTCTACGTTTTAAAGGTAATACCGTTGTTGGGTCTGAAGGAAATGTTAAACAGAAGACGAAGGGAAGTGAAGAAAATTGTTCAAATACGCCATGTAGACCGTTCAGTATTTGGGTGAACTGCTGATGTTATTGCTTAAAGTATGAAGACACAGGTTATACAGGACAAAGGGAGGTTGAATTCCTTTGCAGGTAGCTAAGGAAAGCCTCTTTGAAAATAAACAAACACCATGATAAAATACAACGTGTTCCTCAGAAATCAAAGGGTACTGTAAATATAAATTATGTTGCAAATGAACCAAATCTAGAGGGTATTGCTCAAGCTGTGGATTGCATAGATTATGATGGAGAACACAAGGATGGGTCCGACAGATTTAACTCATTTGATGACAAGGGGTTTGCCAATCCTTCCATGTTAAGTCTGATACATGTGTTTGCAAGGTTAACTCTCTTACAGCTTGACCGTTTAGCAGGTTCATCATCAGAAATTTCATTTTTGGATGGAGTAACTGTTGTTTTGGTTCTTTTCCTCAATTTTCTTCAGTAAAAGGTCATTACTGTTGGGTTTCATTTCTCACAGTTATTATCAAATCGTTGAAGGTTACAGACATTTTGAGGGGACTGGCAGCACAATTTCGATTAAGGATGAATACCATTATCTTCTTATCTGTTATAACAAAGACGCTGTTTTCTCGTGTGATTGAGGAAAGGAAGCGAAATTGGGTCTTTTCAACATTCTAAAGACTATCACGATGACCTTTGATTATCACTGGAAACCAAGCAGAAGGTGGATCGAGGACCGGTCTGCTACTCAACTTGTTTGTATCAAGGGACTCCTCATCGCTCCCTATGAATATGGAAGAACCCACTCACACTTGACTGATGAGCGACAATCCAAACAAGGGTTCAAACGCCTGCGTGGAAATAAATGAGAAACCCGATCTTGAGACGTCCCTGCATACAAACATCAAGTCTGAATCTTCATTCAGTGGACACTGCGGGCAGCCATTAAAACACTCAGTTGTTGGTTAGAAAGGCGGCCAGCAAAGGACTTCGTTAAAAGAAATCCAAATGGAGAGCGAGGTTCTAATGGCATGGATCTTTCCGCAAAAAAGATCAGCGTGTGTTGAATCTGTTAGCAGTCGGCGTGATTTGTTAGAGCCCGAGATTTTCATTCCTTTGCAGCCGATATAAATCCACAGTATGAATTACTGGCAGCCGATGGTGTGAGATTTCCATAGGAACTCGCAGTCGAGGTGGATGGCTTTTATTTCATACAACACGTAGATGGCAGAGCCCATTCACGCCCAAGCATCCGTATTTCGTAGTGAGTTCAAGACTGAAGATAGAATATTGGGACAACGATTGGAGCCCGAAATTATATCAGCCGATTGTAATTTGGGCAGTTACGTGCCAAATCCAATTGGCAGCAACGCCCCAATTTCCTCAGGCTCGCTTTGGATTAGCTCACTCTGTTGTGCTTTGAATAAAATCCGTCTCTTTGGTGGACACTTATAAATCAACGCCAAAAGCCTGGGAATCAGTGAAATCGCAAGCAGCAGAGAGTGGTCAAGTCGCGTGGCAATTCATTTTTCATTGGCAGCCAAAGATATTTTATTTTTTGGCAGCTGATTGGACTAAGTGTTTGACAGTTGTTGGGAAGATGTTGAGTTCTGAGGACATTGAACCTGTTAAGCTTTCAATTAGCAGCCGATAACAAGCACATGGTTCCTTTATGTCACAGTTGTGTTGTGATGTGGCCGCTTGGATTTCAGTTAGATCGTTGTGATCATATATAGCGTTCCCGGCATGTGTCAGTTTGTTGGCATCTGGCAGCCAAATCATGTAAGGCACAGTTAATGGATATCTTTGGAGGTATTGGGGCAGTCTTGAACTGATAGTCAAAGAGGCGGTTCCACTTTGATGGAGTGGGGGCTCTCTAGATAGGCATGAGTAATTAGAGGAGCTGTTTTGATCATAGAGAACAAGTGGATCTAAAATAAGCGATTTTTCCAAAATATTTTATTCCTTTTTACTGTTTATCAGAGCCTTTTGGCATATGTAGAAGAAAGCCTTTACACTCTGGCAGTTTTGAACTTCGAGCTGGCAGCCGTAAGTCTAAAACTAAGTCGATCTCTCTCTTATCGGATTCTTTTACTACAAGTTAACTCTGACATTTGGCAGAGATGTTTATGACTCTCGCAGGCTCTAGTTAGGGTAACCTGCTTCATTGTAAGGCTATTTAAGCCGTTTTTTGTTTGAGCTAAAGATGGAAAGTTTTTGGGCTGGGAGGATTTTTTCCCCAGAGTTAATAAAGAAATTCATTGTTGAGTTTTTTGGACATGTTGGGTTTCTCAATGGTAATCTTGTGTTTTCATGAGTTGTAGACTAAGTTGGCATAGAAGGTTAACAATCTAGCACGTTGGGCAAGCATTTGCGGCTGCCAAGTTGCTTGTCGCCGTTATGTTCTTGGAGGTCTGGGAGTAATGGAAAGTAGTCAGTTATACTACCATTCTCCTGGCCTCTGATTATGGAGCGGACCAGCCTGATCTCCCTTCTGCAAAATGCAAAGCCTTTCTGAGTCCCCTTTTGACTCCATTCGCCCTTCTGATATTGGCATTGGCCTTTCCCTCGAGGACTAATCCTCCCTTCCCTTCCTGCCCATCAATCCGACTTATTTTCCTTTCTGCTACCCGAGTTTCTCTAAGGCAGCCTCTTCAGATCACATTGCCCTTAGCTGCACCTGCCTTAGAGATCCAAACTTAGGGAAACCCCCTAGAGTTGGAGAAGAGCTAGCCTGAAGCGAGGAGAGAGAAGGTGTGGTGACATTGGCCTCTCTCTCTCGAGGTTGTCGCCGGGCCGGCGCGCCCGCGGTTTGGGCTTTCGGCACCCGCGTGCCAGTTTCGGGCGACAACAGTTACATCATTTGCTTTCTAATACAAATATAACAGTTCTTGTCAAAAAAAAATTATGTATCAGTCATCACCCACAACCGCATTTATAGCAGCATTAAAATGTCATTGTATAAATGTGTGTATCATAGTAGTAGTGCATTCAATCACGTAACCACTGTCATGTTAGATACACAAATATAACTTGTTGAACTAACAATGCATGAGCCCACTAGAAACAAGAGTAGTGTTTATGCTAAGCTCAAATGTAAATATAGTATTAAATACGAACTGCTTATGTGTTTTTGTGTAGGTCAAAGGGAGAGGGTAGGGAAGCAATGAGAGAGAGGGCTGCCACTGTAAAGGGTAGCCCTGTAGGTTAAAGGAAGAGTCTTCACAAAGGTAAGTCAAGGTGAGCAACAAATGAAGGGAAGAAGGGCTGCAAAGGTTACTAGGTAGTGGGTCTATAACAGGTCCACGGGGAGAAAAGGTAGCTAAGTGGGTAGGCTAGGGTAAGCAGAAGCGCTTTGAAGGCTGCCAAGAGGTTAGGGAAGTCTGCACTTGCAACCCGAGGGTAGTGAGAAGCAACCAAGGGAGGTTTAGGGCAGCTGCAGTAGCACAAGGATGGAAGCCCGAGAGGAAAATTAGGGCTGCGAGGACAGGGACTAGGCTAGCGAGGGTGGTAAAAGGATAAGGTATGGGGACGAGCCCTAAGGAAGTGGGAGTGAGAGGATTTTATGGCAGTAACGAGGTTCAAGGGAGGAGCAGTGAGGTTGCTAGGAGGCCTAGGAGCAGACCAACGAAGGTTCGGAAGAAGCCTGGGAAAAGGTAGCGAAGGTTTTGTAGGGTAGAGTAGGCCTAGCGAGGGTGTAGTTTTAGGCCTTAAGAGAGGGCAGCGAGGAAGAGGGAAGAAACAATGAAGGTAAGAGGATTAAAACCTAGGACTTTAGGGACCAGCGAGGAGGAGCAGGTTTTGCTGCTAGGTGAGGCCAAAAGGTTTGTCTAGGGTTTTAGAGCAAGATTAGGACTGTTTTAGAGCCTTTTTAGGGCAGATTTTGGGATTTTTGCAATTTTTGTATTTTTAAGGTTCCCCATAATTCCACCTTAGAATTTTAAGGGCTTTAGAGGCTAGGATGAATTTTTAGGGAAGGAGGCCGAAATTTTAGGGAGGCCAAAAATGCAAAAAATATTTTTTCGATTTTTAGGGTTTTTACCATAAAATTGCAGACCTGAAATTACCCTAATCTACCATGTAAAATGCAATCTATCTAACCCTATTGACTAGGTTTGGGTGAAGAATAGAAGTGTGAAAACCAAGGGAAACCCTACCCTAGCACAAGCCCTACCCAACCTAGAGCTTCTAGGGAGAACGACTAACCTAGTGAGGAAGGATTCCTAGGTCAAGCAACTAGCCTAGAAAAACTAAGGAGAAACCCTAGGGCACCCTCACAAGGAGACATGCCTCAGCTTGCTAAGGTGACAAGAATGGAAGGTGATGACCTATCCTAGGAAAAAGTTCAGCACTAGGGCTACCACTAAGACTTGAATGCGCACATCCACCAACATTCAAACAAAAAGATGAGAAGCCTGACCTCTTCGTGCTCGTGTTCATCCAACAAATCAAAGCATCACCAAGCAAAGAACTTCATGAAAGAATTACCAGAAAAAGCTTGCATTAACCTAGAAAAACTTCCTGAAGAGGAGCACATCCATCCAAAGAGACCTAGCAAGGGTAAAACAAGTTCATAGTGTATTGTCCCATAAGTTTTGTTTTTGAAATGAAAGCGAGGAGATCTATTTATATGATCTCACACTCAGTTTTTAAAATATCTAGGCCTACATGCCTTAAAATAAGTCAATTTGAAATTATAAAATGTCAACTTATAATTAAAAGAAAATATTAATTAAATATAGCCCAAGGTGGGCTTAAGGTCGGCTACCTGGGTATTTGTATCCCTAGGTGCCAAAACACGCTCAAATAAGCGAATCACTTCGAACGAAAGGCTGGAGTGAGTTGGAGGGAGGGCGTTATACCCCATCTAACCCCTAGAATGTTGCAAAATCCCTCAACACCCTCCTCAAAGCATGAAAAGGCCTGGCATGGAGGATGCCTTTTCTATGAGGAAATAAGGCCAGGGAGAGCAGGAACCCACAATCTGAGAGGTTGGGAGGTTGTCCAAAGCGACTACCAATGAAGACGAGTGTCTCGTAGCTGAAGCAGAGGCCACCATAGCAGATAAACAGGATATGGAGCCATGTGACCCAGTGGTCAACCCATAGGGGCCCCGAACACCAACCTCGAGGTTAAAAACCCCTATAAGGGGCAGTCAACAGTGCCATTAAGTCATATTACCCCTAAAGGAGGACCAAAGGGCTCGACCATGACCACCATTGCTCAATAACACCCCTCCTGGTCGAAAAATTGGCCCTCTCTTCCTGGGGTACACCTGAAGGTGCGCTGGGTACAGATGCAGCGTAACAGTACACTTGTAGGGTACTTTTACCTTCCAAAGTTTTGACCACCACCAACTTTCCTCAGCTGCGATAGGGGCTTGTAGTGTAAGATAACCTAGCTTTGCAAAGTAAAAAGTAAAAACCTCCTGTTTTGTTCATAGCCCATACAAGTTCATCTGACTCCTCTGTCAATCTTATATGAGCCCTTCTTAATTCAATCAGAAAGGACTCCCAGCTCTGACTCATAACACCCTCCATCCTTAGTTCCTGTGCTGTTAACCAGCCTTGGTTCCAAAGTATAGTGTCCATGGGACTGTGGATCCTATTCAATGTGCACCTCCCCAATGTTTGTAAGAGTAATACTAGTGACCCATGATAGCATCTGTTTCCTGCAGAATGTGCACACCATCAGCCTGAAATCTTTCGAACGACTGTCTCCCGACAGAAGGGAGAGGTGCGACCCTTGGGGGTGTTACCCCTCCAAATTCATCTGCATTTTGAGTGGTTAAAACACTGTTTACATCAACAGTATGAATAATGCTGATGAGTGTGAAGGAAATGAATGTAAGAATGTTGGAGATGGAAATGAGAAAGGTGCACTAGACAGTGGAGAGTCTCAAGCAAAGATGTCTACTGTCAGAGTGATGGAGGAGGAACTTGGTGGGCCTATTGAGATCTGTGAAAGAACAAGACTATATAATGCTTCAGCTAACATGCCAGATGTTAAAGAAGAATACAGGTTTATAGAGATGAAAGGTGGATTGAAAGCTGAGATCTGTGCTATCAGGCAATCTCTTTGCTGGATAATTAAACTCATTAAATCTTTCTGCAAAAGCAATGGAATAACTATCAGTCCTATCGCATGGGTTTGTTTGGAATGCCATCTCAAGGGTGAATTTTTTGTGTTGTGGATTTTCAACTGAGAATATCATTTGGATATCTTCTTTTTTCCACAGTGTCCAAATGGAAATGTTTTGGAGCCAGCAAATGAATTATCTTAAAATCTCTCAGAGAAGATTGATATCCACAGGACATGCTCTGGTTTTGCAAACTGGGGGACTGCCAACTATCAGTCGGGGCTAAACAATGTAACATCAGTTGGACCATCATTTAATGTCCTTGTTGACTCTCAAAATCTTAGAATATGCTAGAGGATACAACATTCTTATTCTACGAAGATAGGTGAAGTTCCCTCAAGTAGCCCTTGCCTCGCAATCACTTGTTCAGCTTGGTATGTTAATGGCTTTACCTATGGTGAGGGAGATTGGCCTAGAACGAGGATTCCGCAAAGCCTTAAGTGACTTTGTGGTCATGCAGCTGCAGCTGGCATCGGTTTTCTTTACTTTCTCTCTTGGGACAAAGACACATTATTATGGTTGCACATTACTTCATGGTGGAGCAAAATACCGAGCTATTGGGCGAGGATTTGTTGTCTTTCATGCTAAGTTTGCAGATAATTACCGCTTCTATTCACGCAGTTACTTTGTTAAAGGACTTGAGTTGATGCTGCTCTTGATTGTGTACACTGTCTATAACCAGTCATATCATAAAATTGTTCCCTATATCTTAATCACCTATTCCATGTGGTTTATGGTTGGGACATGGCTATTTGCTCCTTTCCTGTTTAATCCTTCTGGATTCAAGTGGCAAAAGATTGTGGAGGATTGGACAGATTGGAATAAGTGGATCATAGCTATGAACTTAGTTTCTTCGGCAGTCCCATTGAAGCAGTAGAGTCGATGATCAGACCGATGTGGAGCGGTTCGTGTTTTTGAGGCAGTTGATTTCCTTTCAAACGCCTGTATGATAACTTGGAATCGGTGTCATTAGCTCACCCACGGGAGACTCGAGTTCTCTGGCACATCTTCAGACAAATCGCGAATCCTTTTCATTGTCGTTCTCGGCTGTCATTGGGGCCGTGATTTATGCAACGTTTTTTCTATGTCATTTGGCAGCCGATTACAAGATGGAATCGTGAATTTTGGGCTCCGAATTACTGATGGATTTCAGTCATCCATTGATAATGGTCATTTGTGACCTGGATTCTGTGTATCATTTGGCAGCCGAGTCATGGCTCTGGTGTAAATTTCAGTGTGACAGTCTTTTATCATCCATTGATTACCGCAGCTGTGTGCTCGAGTTTTCATTTCAATTAATTTGGCGTTGATAATAATTGATTTTTAGATGACATGGTATAGTAGAGCAATCCACTTTTTTTGGCGACCATCAACACTTATTGGAGCAACCATGCATCATTGTTTTGCTTGCAATCTCCGTTTGATGAGGTAGTTTTCACGATTTACTGAAACCGTGGACCATTTCACCATGTTTTTCGCAACCAGCTGCCGTGGAGAAGAGTTGTATCTTCACCATTACGTGGAGTTGGGAGCAGCGCCCAAATTTTCCTTTGCAGCCGAATCGTGGGGTTGGGAGCAGTTTCTTCACATCTTCCTCAAAGCAGCTGAGTCACGGAGCAAGCGTTTTCCTGTGGCAGCTCGTGATGACAACCGAGTCGTGTCTATCATCAGTGGCAGGGGATCAGTGCAAATCAGTGTTTCTAGGGAGCATCTAGTGGTCTGTTGTAGCGAGCGTGATTCCTGGAGCAGCTAACGGAACCATGTATCGTCTCCATCGGCAGTCAGTGGTAGGCAACAAATTGTGGACGTTTTTTGAACCTTTTGGTAGCCAAGTCATTGACAAACTCCACGATTGTGCAGGTTCAGTATGGTCGCCGTTAGTTGCTGACCTCGTGGAACCCAATCCACGTGGAAGTACCCAATCAAAGCTTTAAAGTCTTGATTACCTTTATGTAAGTGGGTGTTTAGTCATAAAAGTATTTTTGGAGAGGTTATTAGCTAAAGTGTTGGTAACACTCTAGTCTTTTATGAGTTCCAATATAAAGTGGATTTGGTCATCATTCAATTAGGGAGAGAAAAGTGGATCTCCATTCGCTTGTTATTATTATTTTTTTATTATTTTATGTAAGAGTGTTTGGCCTATAAAGGGTCAGCCTTCTTCATTTATAAAGAGGGAAAAATTCGTTGGGAGGACTTTTCCCCAGAGTTGAATAAAGTGAAGATCATGTTGGGGCTTTTTGGAATATCTTGGGCATCTCTGTCATAGTTGTTTGTCTGTTTTTCATAAGTTGTAGACTAGACTTAGCATAGAGGGCTAACAATTTAGCACATTAGGCAAGCATTTGCAGCTGCCAAGTTGCTTGTCGCCGTTATGTTTTTAAAGGTCTAGGAGTAATGGATAGTAGTCAGTTATACTTCCGTTTTCCTCGCCTCTGATTATGGAACGAACCAGCTTAGTCTCCCTTCTGTGAAACGCAAGGCCTCCCCGAGTCCCCTTTTGACTCCATTCACCCTTCGGATATTGACACTGGTCTTCCCTCGATGACTGATCCTCCCTTCCCTTCCTGTCCATTAAGCACAATCAGTTTCCTTTTTGCTACCCGAGTTTCTCTAAGGCAGCCTCTTTAGATCACCTTGCCCTCAGCCGCACCTGCTTTAGCGATCCTAACTTAGGGAAACCCCGCTAGAGCTGGAGAAGATCTAGCCTGAAGTGAGGAGAGAGGGGTGTGGTGACATTGGCCTCTCTCTCAAGAGTTGTCGTTGGGCGGCACGCCTGCAGTTTGGGCTTCAGCACTCGCGTGCCAGTTTTGGGCGACAACAAGGGGCAAGCAAAGAGTCAGGTGTTGTCACCTAATCCCGACTCCTCCGTTTAGGCAAACTCCTAACGAAGCCAAGGGGGGTAGTCCCTAAAGAGTTTCTAAGGCTCAAGTTTTTTAAAGATGTTTTTCTTCTAAGTGTATGATGCGGATGGGTGTTGTTTAGGAGTTTTTTGATGAAGCAAATTACAATAAAATAACCAGTAAATACTTGCAAATGGAATTAAAGATAACCAAGCACATGATAATTGCAGATTAAAAAAAACAAAGCATTCGTGATATGAAGAGCAAATAAGTAGCAGTGCTTTAGACAGATAATAAGCAAAGTTAAACATGGACCAGTGCCAAATGGAGTGCTTTAGAATGTTTTGCAAGTGCTTCTTGGTGAATTTTAATGTAAATTGTAAGATGAGGTTGATTATTAAATGGGAGGGGGATCTCCAAGATATACCTTTCGGTACGGGAGATATGTCCAAAACCCTTAACCGATACGGCTATCCGCAAGGAATATGTAGGTTGGTTTGGAGTCTCAGAGGCTATGTTCAACACTACATCGCAAGGGTGTAGCCTAACTGGTACCTCGAGGTCACTGACCAGTTGTTCCTACTTCCTTTGGGTAATTTGCCACCACAATGACTTAAATCTAGGCGTTAGATTTTCGCCTGGGGGAAGTTGGTAAGTTTTATTATGGTTGCTATAGAATTAGAATGTGAGAATTAAAAAAGTCTACGGCTGCTTTTAGGTATCCCAACTGGGTAGAGCATACACAACGTAGCATAGATGTTTGTTCCGATTTTAGTTAATGGTGAAGGAGAACCATTGTAACAACCCTCCGACAGAGAGCACTCTTGATCCGCCTTAGGGCGAGATTTAAGAGATTTATGAAAGTCAAAACAGTACAACTAAGCTAAAACAAAAAAATAAAACTTTCCGACAGAGAGCGCTCTTGACTTGCTTTTCAACTAAGTTCAAGAGACTTTGGGTTCATTTATTTCTAGATTATTTATGCAAAAAATAAAATGAATTAAGCTACGAACTGTGAAAGAAGTATACACCCTAAACTTACAAAGTGAGTGTGTGAGGTGGTGGGGTTAGAAAAATGCAATCTCAAAAATTGACAAAAAGACGCAAATCCCCCCATGGGAGATGGGATGTGGGTGCTGGTTACCTCACTGCTCTCGTTTAAATTTTTACAATTTTGAGATGAAAAAAGGAGTGCTTCTTAGTCCAACAAACTTGGATCTAAGAGCTTACAACAGTGCACCAAGGCACTATAGCAAAGGGGGTGTTCGTCGGACCATTATGGGGCCTCCTTGATGGTCTTGGTTGCTCCAAAACTCCACTTTTGTGCGCAGACCTGCTAGAAACCAATGAACAATAAAAGTTGGAAAACGATGGGAAAGACAATGAAAAAAATAAAAAAAATTGAAAATTTTTTATCCTTTGAATTTTTTTTCAGAATTTTGAAGTAGAAGCATGATTTTTCCAAGCTTAGATCTAATTAAATGATGTAATTCTTTGAAGACAAATCAGATCTGAATAGTTAAAGAAATATTGATTCCAAAAATAAGCATGCAATGACGAATCTATTTCTTAAGCATAATCAATAAGTAACCGGGAAACGAGAGAGTTTGGGTGTAAGAGATGGATGGGGCAACTCAAGCCCTTGCTTGATCTTTCACTAACAGCCTTGGAGTTCCTACAACAAAGGTTAGATTAAGAAAATGACACCAAGGAAGGGAAGAGACAACTTAGTTCAACACTTCCTATGGATCTCGTGACCTGCAAAACTGTAGAACAACTCCTGCACAAACTTGATTAGATCTAGTATGCATGCAAAGGAAAAACTTGAAGAACCTCAATATAACTGAATAAAGTTGGTTACTCCTATATTTTTCCAATGCAAATTATAAATAAGTAACTTAGCAGCTGCAAATACTTACCCTATGTATCATGCATGATTTTCTAAGCTAGATACATCAATCATAAACAAGAGAAGTTCTTAAATCATACAATATCACCTCATTTATCTAGCATCCATCCAATGGCACACGGTAGACCTCCAAAGTCTTTCAATTTTATTATCAAAATCTCAGCAGCATTACAATAAGTAGAGGTCCCTTCCATCCATCCGGAATGAGGAAGAAGGCCTCGTTTTTATAGAGTTTACAAACCCCCCAAGGGTGCACCAACTAACTGAAGTAGACATGAGATGATTAAGGGATTTGATTGAATGTGATTTTAAGGAGGAAGCGCCACCTCTCCAAGAGAGATTCACCCTCCCTTGATTTCTTCACCAACGAATTCGCAATAGCCCAAGAGGGGACGAATTCTCCAACCACCTACCAACTACGTGAGATCACGTGCTTGATTAAAGGTACGAGTCACGCTTGATCTATGTGACATCCCATCAACTTAGCGAATCAAAGGTTTGGTCTTCGATTTGTTTCATACCAAAGTAATGATGCCAAACCATGCAACGTGAGTGGGGTCCCACCAGGTGGATTCGCTAGCTCCAAGCTTGATGGCGTGAACATCAAAATAGCTTTGACGTCATTCCCTCTTGAAACAATTCGTGACCACCTTGGAAGGTCATTAAACCAAGGTTTAAATGTTGCTTTATGTTTAAAGGGGTCCACCCCATATGTTCACAACCATGCTCACGCTTTCAACCAACGTGACGTCATCCCTCATAGCTTGAAACCATGTGATGTGCAAATAATTGTTTTGGATATAATACTATGGTTTTTTAAAAGATTATAATATATGGGGAGGGGTCCACCCCAAACCCATTCACCACAACCTTCACACCACTCGTGAGCTTTCCTCATGTCACCCTCTTCTTGAAATAATTCGTAGCTTCCTTTTAAATCAAAGTTTAATTTCCACTTCATGCTAAAGAGAGTCGAATGTTTTATGGTGACATCATGCCATATCACTTCACCTCTTTTTTAATTAATTTTTGACTTTTGTACATTTTCTCCAAAATTAGCATTTAAATGCCATTTTGATGCTCTGTTAGCCAAATGATGCCTTCCGGGATGTTTCAGCTGGCCAAAACATAGCAAAAGTGGCCCTTAGGGTAAAAATGCTGCTCCGGGCTTGAAAATGAGCCCAATCACGCAAAAAACGGACTCCGGATCACACTTTTTTTACACTTTGAATTTTTCCATTTAAACCATCAAAAAATGGCTTAAAAAACGGAAAAACTACATTTTCTCGGAATCAAACGAAACTCTAGGTGGACCTAGTACATGTTCATACGACTCAATTCGAATGCCTAGCATGCTGAAAAACATTGACACAAAGGCTCTAATAACCTCCTAAGGCTGAAACACCAAGACAACTACCCCAGCTTTGGAGGTGAGTGAAAAACTCATAAATTATTAGTCGTTTGTTCAACAACCAATAATAACCAAGGGAAAAAACACTTTAGGTTAGCCGGCTTGATGCTTATGTCCGGGAAGCCGAGCCTTTTATAAAAAATTAAATGCTAGGACATTTTTTACAATTTCCCCAAGGGGGTATGAACATGTGTTACAATTTTTTTTTGAACAGACTCCCAAAAAAAGTTTGGCGGACTTCTGAACTTTGATCATGAACAAGTGTACTTGTTCTATATTCTGGTGGCTCACCGAAAATCCACTAAGTGCAAAAATTAGTGGATGACATAGAGGAGTGTGGTGACATTGGCTTCTCTCTTGAGAGTTGTCATCGAGTTGGTGTGCTTACCTTTTGGTCTTCAGCACACGCATGCCAGTTGTGGGTGATAACAACATCAACACCTATTCTTACCTGAGACCCATTGCCAATCCTCTAGGCCAAGAACTGACCAATCACAGGAAAAGCTAGTCATAGCTTTCCATTGTTTTGATACATTATGGATACTTTTTCTTTCCATTCTGATCGAGTCAAGGAGGGAATTTGGGGCAGTATATTTCTTAATGATTATCCTCCTCCAAACAGTGTCTTTTGTTATTAGCTTCCACAGTGACTTGGCTGCTAAAGAGTCAACACTGACCAAATAGGTGAATGCCTTTTTGTCTCCAATCCCCCTGGGCTTTAGGAGTTGCAATCAACTTCCACCTGGCTAGCTGGGATCCCTTATACTAATTGTTTCCTTTCCATCAGTAATTAAATCAACACTTTCTTGTCTTTTTCAAAATCCCCTTTGGGATGTGGGCCAAAGTGTGCCAATTACACAGGTATTGCTTCTACGACTGATTTTATCAGTACTAACCTGAAACCCCTAGCGAGCCATCTGTTACACCAGAAAACAATTCTTTGTTCAGTTCTAGACAAGAGCCACCTCCAGTCGGCTTTTCCATAATTGTTAGGCTTAAGTTTAAACCCAAGATATTTGACCCCTTTATCTAAATCTAGATGCTGGAAGTGAAAGAGTCTTTCCATCCTGGAGTTCTGTTGGTCGTTCATCTCAAAAATTGAGTACTACCTTGCATGTTGAAAGGTGGTTTTTTATGTTCGAACATCTACTCCATGCCGAGGGTGTTACTGTACCTTTTCAAACCTTCAGTTCATTCTTTTTCCTTTTTTTTTCAAAATTTGAATTCACTATAAGGAAAAATTGTTCAAGTTTAATGTAGCAACTGCCATTTTAGAATTTGTGGTTGAATGCTAATAAACTTTCCAAAGGGTTAATCCTCTAGAAGGACAAGATATTTAAGGTTAGGTGCAACAACATTCATTTTTCAGATTTTGGTTAAATGCTTCGCTTTCTATTTCATGAGTATTACTAGTAACAGTGTTACCAGAAGGATGGACGCAAAAATGGGTATCTGAGACAAATGCTCATAAATTTAGGATCTGTGGCTCATGAGGAATTGATTTTTTTTTTCAAAAACATATGAACTATACAAACTATATACAATTTATAACGATTTGTAAATTGCAATAATAATTTCAGAAGGTGTAAAAATAGATCTAGAAAATGCACATGGTCTAGTTGCAATCTTGAAGCTTTTTCGGGGGGTCCATTGCTTTGTTTTTTTTCCTCTTACAATTATATTTTACCATTTATGTTTTCAGGAAAGGATTTCTTATAGGTAACATAGTGGAGACAGGATCTGTCTTGGGATGAGTTACAGTTTCTCTCTCTTAGAGTTTTCAATCAGGAAATGGGTCCTGGACAAATCCTGTGAAGATACAGGGATCCCAAACGGATCATATCCTGATTTCTCACAGGATTTTCAAGGATCTAGTAACATAGCCTAGAAAAACTGATCTAGATAACTTTAAAGTTTTGGTGCTAATAAGAAATAGGATTTTAAAAGGGAATTGCTTCCTATACACTTTGAGCAACTGTCAAGTAGACCCTTCTTTAGCCTGCTCTGTGTGTGTACGGGTGGGTTGGGGGTCGGTGCTAGATCTAGCTCTTACAGCTTTAGGTAGTTATTGGGACACATGGATTTCATCTATTGCATGGTATCTCCTCAATTCCCTGTCAACTAATTTGATTTTGTATGATGTTAGAATCTAGAATTCCAATTTTCTCTAGCTATATTTTCCTAAATATCTGTTTTGGTTTCCATATTAATATATATTTTTATAAAAAAGACTAGGATATTGATTCTCCAATTCCTAAATTTGGGACAACTGTTGTACCCACTCTTAAATCTGATCTGAAATCTATTCGAACATGATGGTGGTTTGTCAAGATCAGTACATAAGCAATTTGCCTATTAGTGAGGGTTGAAACAATTTAAGACAATGCGAGCAATAAAAAATTAAATGAGAGAAAATAGATAAAAAAAAATTAAATGAAAAATAGGGGAGAAGGTAGCTAGGAATGGGAAATGAAAGGTCAGGTCTTTTGGCCTTCCCATTATCCCCATCTTTGCCTATATTTTCTTGCATCTCCACTCACAAAGGACTTTTGTTGGCCAAGAGGTGAGGATGCACAAGGGCCTGGCTATGCAATTTACTAATCTGTTGAATGGCTATTTAGCCATGAGTTGCATTATAACCCGGTTTTGTTGAAATGAAGATTGAGCAACCATTTGAAGCTGGTTTTCTTGTTTGGTTTCTAGGATGTTATGCACCAAATTCCCAAGACAACATACCCAACGCCTTGAGGGTGAGATAAAGAGATGAATAAGAAGCATCCTTCAGGAGGCAACCTCCTTTTACAATGTATCAAATGCACAAAAAAAGATGAGATGATCACTGAAACTAGGTCTCGTTGGTATATGTAGGAGACAAAGGTTGCAATTATAATTAAGGTCCTAGTCGACCATACAATTGTAATTAAGGTCCTAGTAGACCAATAAAGACCATATTAATATAATAATAGAAATGTAATGTCACAATATCCAAGGCTTAGCATGCCTCTTTTCCTTCAAACAAGTGTTAACCTCAACACTTGATTAACTATGGATGTTTCTGCATGAAAAGCTCATCTTCCCATGCCACCTCTTTTATTAGCAAGTTCTTCTACTTGATGAGGTACTAAATAATTGCTTGATTTCACAATTTCTTGATTCATGTGTCAAGGATTGTCTCAGGTTCTAATATCATTTTCCTTTCTTCATCAATCTCTGGTAAAATATTTTGGATTGGGATCTTGTCACTGTTATCACATATACATTTGTAGCTGGGCTACCATGATGCAACATACAGAGCTATCTCTTATTCTATTCCGAGCTATTTTTCACATGGGGTTTTAGCATGGATCAGTACATCCTCATCCATTTCAGAGCTTTGATCAACAGAGTTTCCTTGCTAAGACTGAGATCCATTATTCCATTGAGATGCTTTCAGTGATGACCTAGTTCATTTGAGCAGAGTAGCAGATCAGATATGGTACACACAGTTATAGAAGGGCCCTATCAGATGGAGACGTGTATATATGGTGAGATCAAGTATATGTTTCCATGGTTTGATTTTTCTCTGGATGTATATCAAACACCTAGGCTTGTCATGGTGACCTATGCTTATATATGTGCTAATGCTTGAACTTGTGCTAAGACTAATCAAAGGACTTGATGTTGAAGACTGTTGCTCATGCCATGCTTTATACAAATATTAGACCTTAGTGCTATGTTGGTTCCATGTGTCATTTGTCCCCGTCCATCTAGTTCATCCATGATTGATCCTTAACCCATGACTTTAGCTTGATTAATACTTGTGAGATTGATGCGAGATGGGGCAGGGGACCACTAATTCATAGTGTCCCCTAGGATCTCTGCATTACAGTTCTTGTGTACTCAACACAAGGGTCCTAGTAAAGATCCTCACGGAGCTTGTTGTTAGCTTGGATGTGGAGCTTGTTGTTAGCTTGGATGTGAGCCGTATACATGTTGTTAGAGTTGAATGGGTTCTTTCCAGGTTAGCTCATCCACTTGTGAGACACCAACATCCCCTAGTGTTCATCTGTCATGTATATGTCATTGTGGTCATGTGTAATTGTCACCATTTTGAGAAATCATATGATTAAAGTCAGCTACAAGTCATCTCTCTTTGCCTTAGCTTTGTTTTCCATCCTCACCCAACATTAGCACACCGTTTAAACTTTGTAAGTATGGCATGCACAAACAGACTTCCAAAAGGTTCCAAGAGTTTTTAGAGGCATAGGTATATCTTACTTACTATTATTATTGTTGTCACCATGATTATGAATAACATGATTTAAGTTTGGTTTTGATATACACCATTGGAGCATTTCTTACCTTGGATGCATGCAAGATCATATGGGTACTGTCTCACCTCCAGTTTGGGTACTTTAACTTGGTCAACATAGTTGGCTAAGTCAAACACGGTTCCCAAGGCAGTGACTCAAAAAACAACAGTGCTTATATTTGTTCCAGACATGCCTGTTATCACATATATCGTAGCCAGGCTACCATATTCTATTTTTCAGACACAGTACATTTGTCAGCCAGATCTCTTACATTATGAGATGCTGAGATGAGCATTTTTGATGGATCATGTTTATATTAGTGGACTATTGTACTCTCCCATGTCAGGATTGAGTTTCAGGACACTCAGATTTGAGGACCGATGTAGCCATTTATGTCATTACAGAGCAGTCATTGATGCCTAGTTTTATATCAGTTCTTTCTTATTGGACAGATGGTGTTTCAGATGGATTATATTGCATGTTTATGACTCAACATTTTATATTGTGTGATGGTTATTATTGCTCTTATATTGATTTTTGTGACATGTATTGACTTGTGGTATCATGATTTGGTGGTCATAATTATATGGACTTGGTTGTATCTTGTACTATGTATTGATGTCCCTACTTAGACTTGGAAGTTCCTGATCTATACTCATTCGTTTTACCCTCCTTAGGGAGAATAGAGGTAGCCATTCCCACCATTGTTTTGGCTTGCTAGTGTTGGCTCCATCATTCACTATCTCCACCCATCCAGTACCTTCCAGTTTAATTTTCAACCCGACTGACTTCTTGACTTATGGCATGGAGGACCTTTTCCCCGCTAGAACTTTTGTTGGACAAACCTCCCTGTTTATATTGTGTCTCGGCTCTGAGTTGGTGACAAAACTTGCCTTTGGTAAGTTGGATAGTATGCCTAAATCATTCTGGTCGGTTGTCTTGATGTTTGGCACTGTGCAGAATCCCCCCTAGTCACTTGAGATGTTGTTGGCTAAAACTGAAAGCTCATGTACTATCTCTATTGAAAATATTGAATATGCGCCCATGAAAAATGAAAATTATAAAACTGTGTTTCTTAACATATGTAAAGAGGGCAAGAGCAATGAAATGCTAAATTACTTCTTGAAGAGTATAAGAAAAGGTCCAAAAAAGCAATGATAAAAAATATGCTGACCTCATAAAAATATGACCCGGATGAAAGCTGCGATTAGCTGTGCTGTTAAGCACTGGTGAAGTCCCAAAAGGGTCATATAGGCCAAAAAAGGCCATGGAATAAAATGATGGTCCTAATGAACTTGGATCAATCCTGATGTAGTCATGATGCCTAAGTTGAATAAGCACTCTCTAAACAACTCACCCATTTGTGAGGCACTGCCATTCCTTGTGTTGTTGTTTGTCCGACATTGGTTATAGTGAGTATTCCCTTTCCATTATCCAAAGTGTCATGATGTTGAGTAGGAAGTCATCCTTTGCCTTAGCCTTGTCATTTTCACCCTTCACCCTTCACTAGCAAATTGGCTACAACTATGAAGTAAGTATAGTCTTGAAAGTCTAAGTCTGAGTAATAATAAATAAAGCCTTATATATGTATTGGTTGATGTACCGCCAGTGAAAAGAATGCTACTTGTTGTGATTATTACTTAAATGAGTTGTAGAGCATGTCTTAGCCTGTTACACTTGCAGCAAATGGATGACAGTCTGAGTTATTATTGGTGTCTGATCAGTTACAGATGGTTACATTGTTTATTGGATATGATTGATGATCAGATAGAGACCTATGAGGGGTATGAGTATACACCTTAGATGGATTTGGACTCTCTAAGTCTAATGAGACAGTTTATTTCCAGTTCCGGGCACTTGTAGATATGATCAGGCTCATTCTGCCTCTATGATGCAGTTTTTCTTCATAGGTTGATATTTTTGAGCAGGGAGATGTTTTAGTTGGATCTCATAGGGCGTTGTATGGGCATAGGTGGGTGCAGCCACTTGTTTGTACCATTGTACCCCCATACCAGAGAGATTGGTGGGCTCAGTTTGACAACACAGGCACCCTAGGAGGCTGTTTTGGCAGGATCACATTTCTCAAGGCAGATTAAAAATGATTAAGTGGCTATTGAAGAAATCGATTTGGGCTATTCGCTACCACCATAAAGGCTAGCGTGAACCCCCACATAACTTGTTCACGATTTTAACATATGCCAGATGACGTCAATGAGGTAACACGGGTTCCAAACTATATGGTATAGTAATCCACCACATAATTTTTTTTAAGAGTGGGGAATACATACGAGGGGTCCATTCCTTATTACTCCAACCATGCTCATGATTTAAAAAAAAAACAAATCTTGACGTCACCTACAACTAGCAACTTGCTTACCTTCATAAGATAATAAACAATGATTAGTATATTATTATATAAACCAAGGTTATGTTTTTAAATGATGTGGATAATAAGAAAGGGGGGTCCACTTTGGTTAGTGCAACTCCTTTCACCATATTCATGAGTCCTTGAAGCTTCACGTCACCATGATTTAATACCTCACTACCTTATAACCAAACTTTGTCCTCATATGAGTGGATGTATAAATCGTTAGCAACATGGGACCCCTTTTCCATGTCATATTAACATAAAACAAATTGAATTTTGACTTATTCAAATTTGTCCTTTTGTGTCAATTTGTCATATTTTAGCATTAAAATGCCATTTTTATTCACTTTTAGCCAAATAAAGCCTTATGGGATGCTCCAACTGCCCGATTGATGTAGAAAGTGGTCCCTGGGGTAAAGTGGACACTCCGAGTGTGAAAACGAGTGTCCCCATGTTAGAAACGGACTCCGTATCTGACTTTTATTACACTTCGAAATTTTTTAATTAAAACAATTAAAAATGGCTTAAAAAATGTAAAAAAAATTATTTTTTGCGGAAATTGACGAAACTCTAGGGGGACCTAGTACATGTTCATATGACTCAATTCGAATGCCTAGCTTGGTGAAAAACACCGACACGAAGGCTCTAATAACTTCCCTAGGCCGAAACATCAAGATGACTACCCCAGCTTTGGAGGTGTGAGTGAAAAAATCAGAAATTATTAGTCGTTTGTCAAC
Organism: Pseudotsuga menziesii; assembly: GCA_001517045.1. Classification (NCBI taxonomy): domain Eukaryota; kingdom Viridiplantae; phylum Streptophyta; class Pinopsida; order Pinales; family Pinaceae; genus Pseudotsuga; species Pseudotsuga menziesii. The sequence goes on from LPNX010947249.1 coordinate 45,298, forward strand.
AACCAATAATAACCAAGGGAAAAAACACTCTGGTCTAGTCGGCTTGATGCTTAAGTCCGGGAAGCCGAGCCTTTTATAAAAAATTAAATGCTAGGACATTTTTTACAATTTCCCCAAGGGGGTATGAACATGTGTTACAAAAAATAAAACGACCATGAAGGCCTGAAAGGACTTTCGAACTCTGAATATGAACAAGTATCTTGTTCATCAATGGCGGCTCACTGAAAGTCCAACTAGGTACAGCCTAGTCGGTAACACATCCAACATGAAAAAGGGCTGGCTTTGTAGAACTTCCTATGACGAGTAGAATTGAGAGATAGCACCATTTGCTCGAGATAGCGGGAGCAATGATGATGATGATGATCCAACTTTGTTGATGGTCTAGTGATGAAGACTTGTGTTGATGAATTGTGTCAAGAGAGTACCTTCCTAGTTAAGAGGAAGTGTTGATGTATTTGTAACTTCGAAATGTATTCACTTGTATATTTTATATTGTATTTCATTGTACCCCAACGGAGATGTTTGTTCCTCCGATGGGGAGAGTCATTAATATAATAAAGTCATGTAATGTCATTGAGGTTAACCCTCCGTTGTAAGTCGAGGCAATAGTCTCCATAGTTGAGGGGTATTAGGGTTATTAGACTCTCCTAGTGAGGTCGGCCCTGTAGAGTAATTGTCAAGTGGAAAACTAGTATAAATAGAGAGCGAGACTCTCTATTTGGAGCACACACTCGCTCAACTGTAGCACATGAGCGAGAGAGGAGGAGCTCGCACAAGTGAGAGAGAGAACAATTGTTGGAGATCATCTTTGTGTTTTTGGGTTTTACTTTTGCTATTGGTGCTCATTCTATCTCTGAGGAAGTTGCGGGGTTTTCTCCCTTATGGTTTCCCTGAGGAAAATTCTTTTTGCCCCTTGTCTGTTGTGATTATTGTTGTGCATGTTATTCTTTCAGATAAGATCCTAGATCATATTGATTAAATGATAAAAATCTAACAAACCCTACTCCGTCAAAACCATGGAGAAAACCCCGCTCGATACCCGAAAACCCACGCCTTTTTTTGCTTTGGGGTTCGTTTTTATCAAGTTCGAAAAACCTGATAGCTTAACTGGTTCGCGTTTCAGGTTTGACATGAGGTTCGACTATCATGTTTGGAATGAAGTTCGGCGAACCTCAATGAATTTTTGAATTTTTTTTAGGTTCCTTGAATCTCGAACCTGGAAGTTTAGGTTTGATGAACCTTGTGACATAGGTTATAAGTTTATCATTCTATTTTGATTCGTATGAAAGAACTAGCCAGCTAGTCAAAACGATGCCAGGCCCTCCATCAAACATTGCTTGGGCCCTCCTCTGAACTCTGTCAGATTGTCACTTCTCAGTGATGAGTGAAACAATGCCACCAACTGTGGGTTTGATGTGCCGCCGAATGAAGGGAAACAATGAGATATCATATATGAAGTCTCGTTATGAGTATAAGTTGGGGAGGGTGTGCGAGTACCATTCCCCTTTAATTATTATTTTTGTAACTCCTTAAACAAATGTTTAACCCATCAGTGAAACTAGACTGAGGTACGCTGAACCCAAGGCTGAGGTATGACCGTTGACGAACCCAATTAGCCAAAAGAATCTTGTTTTGACCCCCGGTGAATCGGGTTCTTCACTCGTGAACTAGGTTCATTTGGGTTTGTTAATGAAGAATTTGTACCCAAACCGGGTACGTAGGTTTGTGAACCCGGTTCGGGTTCGTGAACCTTACCCCTGGGTATATGAACCCATGCAACATAGGACAAAACTCGATTATGTTACTGTTTTACCCTAAATAGCTCTTGTGGAGTGATGCACACCTCTTGGAGTAGTTTTTCTTTGCTCTTGTGGATGAAAATTGGATGTTATCTTTGCTTTGCTCATGCTTGGTGGATGCTAGAATTGTTGGAAGAACACATACTCAAGTAAGTCTAGTCTTCTTAGCCTTGTGCGATGAAAATTTCTTTTTTCTTGAATGATTGAATGGTGGCTCTAGGGCTGCATTTTTTCTGAATAGGGCCTTTGTTTACCTTCTATCCTCTTTGCATGGTGGAAAATGCTCCCTAGAGGAGGTTTTCCCAAGTTTAGCTTTGGATCTCCAATTTTTCCCTAGATTAGGCTCTCACAACGAACCCTAGAGGTTGTTGTGGGAAGCCCTAGTTTAGTAGACAAGGAGAAATTACTCCAAGAGGAAGGCTGGCTAACTTCCTCTCAGGCTAGGGTTAAGGGTCTCATCTACTAAAACCCTAATTATAATACTTTTACTAAATTTTTTTTGCATTTTCATGTGGAGCTTTGTATTTTCATGGTAAAATTAGGGTTAAAATTAGGTCTGCAATTTTATGTTTAAACCCTAAAAATAAAAATAAAATATATATTTTTTTCAATTTTTGGCCTCCCTAAACTTTTGGACCTCTCCCCTACAAATTTCTCCCCTACAAATTTGGCCTTCCTTCTTTATCTTCAGAAACCCTAGGGAAAAATTTCAGGAAGGCCTAAAAAACCCCCCCAAAAATATAAAATTCTAAATCCCTAAAAACAGTCCTAAATTTCTAACCGAAAACTCTAACATTTCCCCTTAAAACCTTCGCCCTCCTTTCCTTAGGCTTTCCCCCATACTCGACCTCCCATCTAGGGCCCTGGCCCTCCTTTTTGCAGCCCACAACAAGGCTGAAACAACCCTCTTGCTACTATTCCTGAGGTCTGCAATAAATTGCAGACTGTCACCATCTACTTGAACAGCACTAAACCTGTAACAAAAGGGAATACAAACAGCATTAAAGGATAGTTGAAGTGGTCTTAATTATTATTGAACAAGGTAGCAATAAAGGTTTGGAATTTACATTGATGTGTTAAAGATGGAGCGTCATTCTGTTTACACGCCATAAAGACACATCTCAGACTTTGGTTAATTGCTTATACTGCTCGAAGAGTGCTTTAAGTTGAAGTTTTTTGGTATGTATTAAGTACATGAAATCATTGTTCAAATACATCTTCTTGGTTTGATAAATGCTGCCATAACCACTGTCTATCCACCGCTGCCATTACAGTACTTACACTCTTGATTATATTTGTTGAGTATCTACTTGGATTTCTAATGCTGTCATAAATCTATTGTTGGAAGTATCATTGAATGCCCATGTTTACATTGATACAGTAGTGTATCTATTAATTGGTTATTTGTTTACATCAATTGCTACTTGAATGATCTCTTAATATTGACATTTATACATTAACATACACTGCTCTTATAACTGAATGATTACAAGATTTTGTACTTATTTGCATCTACGACATTGTTGTTTATATAGTGTGTCTTCTTCATTCTTAAGTAGTCTCCTAAAAGGCACTGGTCACTAATATCGTTGTGTAGAAGATACGGTTGTTTTTTGCCCAAGTGTCTTGCAGGATAACTAAAGGCCTCTCCCCTTGGAGGTTACGACACTCCTAAGATGTTAATTATTTGTGACCGAGGGGACATTGGGTCACAAGTCTGTGAATGTGCTTACTGGCCTACCCTGCTAGTTTGTCTGGTTACGGCACTCCTAAGATGTTAATTATTTGTGCCCAAGGGGACATTGGGTCACAAGTCTGTGAATGTGCTTACTGGCCTACCCTGCTAGTTCGCCTGGTAACACTTTCTAAATTCAACTATGCAGTGTATCACATTCACAACTCTGAGTAAGTTGTTTGGTTTTCCAGCTCACTGTTTGCTGGGAGTATGACTTTATGAGGCTAGCACATATATGCATTCCATTCTGTTAAGCCTTTTCTGTAAATATGGATTGAGAACTATTTTCTTTCCTACACTAATATGCTGTCAGCGTAATTCCAACTTATTTATACTTCCGCAATTAGTGTTGATTAGTCCTCTTGTCAACTAGGGTGTAACAGTTGAGGCTTATATTCCTATTTCGGCTTATGAGAATGATATGTAGAACTAGCAGTGTCATTAAGTAGGATGGGTCAGAAATACATTGAGTAAAGACGATGGATTGCCACACTTTTCTTGTAAGTTTTTTAAAAGGTTCTCTGAAGATTTTAGTGATTAGATTTGAGCATTTTATGCTAGTCAATATTAAGTACCTCTGTAGTAGACAGCATGGTTAGAGTAGGGTGAGCTAGGCTTAAAGAATTTGGGTTAGAGGTCATTTTGGGCTTTAGCTGTTCATATGATAAGCAGATTAAAAATTCCATTACATGTGTCCGCCCCAATTGTCATGGAAATAACGCTAATAAACCATGGTAAATCAGTTTTTGATGAAGCATTACCATTCTTTAAACAATGAGGATTGATGTTTTTCTAATGGACATGTTACTAATGTTTTTCATCTTTCTACAGTGCTGGAGGCAAATCCATGGAGGGGGGATTCAAGGGAGGACTCAAAAGCTGTCTATGTGCTTGCCCAGGGGGAGAATCAGTTATGGACTATGAGAACTCGGAGAACTCGCAGGTACATTGAAGTGGATTTGATTCTGCTTAATACATCAACCTATTCCAATCTGAAAATATTGGGAAAATTTGAGAGAATGACCATTGTTCTTTGTGTGCAGTGAAGTTGAGCATGAGCTTGGGATGTTGTTTCCAAAGCAAGGAAAAAAGAGAACTGAAAATAGCTCTCAAAGGAAAAATTCTAGTACTAACACTCGATTCCGTATGCTGGTGGAGGATGTGAGGGAAGGAGTACTCGTGAGTATTATAATAATGCCTCTAGACATGATATTTCTATTTGATTGAATCAGGATTTGCTGTATGTTTGGCAAATATGCAAAAGTGGTTGGGGTGCTCTTTAGAAATTATTTGGGAAAGTAGTTTCTCTACATAATTATTTTGTAGATTTTATAATGAATTAGTAACATGTTGTCTTTGAAATGACTCTGTTGTAAAGATATAATGCCCTTTTTTCAAAAACTTGCATTCTATATTACATTACTATGTAGAGAGATACATCAAGTGATATATAAGAGTACAAACCTGGTCTAGGAAATGATTATGGAAACAAGTGCTCCGCACATAATTGAGTAATGCTAACATGCATTTCAGATTATACACAGATTGAACAGAGAGGAGGCTCAGCTCTTGAAGGGGAACCATCAAGTTATTATTCATCAAATCATAATTATGACTTCCTACATATGTACAAATGAAGAGGAGAGACATTACATCACCTCTTACTATTTATTAATTATTAATTCTAATGTAGTTAATGTACTATGTATTTACGTAAATTAAATGCTAATTATTAAGAAATGACATTATAGCTAATTACACTAATGTCCTCCCTTAATGGTCATTTTGGAAAATACACAAGCTTATCTCTAAATTTGACAAACTTATCTGGACTGAGTGGCTTGGTGAAGATGTCTAGACTCTACAGTTTGCTCGTGTGGTACAATATTGAAGTTTAACTTTTTCATCTTCCACAAGCTGTCTGTTGAAATGACAATGTACATCAATGTGTTTGTTGCACTAATGAAATATTGGATTCTTTGCTAATTTTATAACACCTTGATTGTCACAGGAAATAACTGTTGGTTTGATTCGTTCAAGACTTAAGTATTAAATCTCCAAGTGTTCTTTTGAGCCAAACCGCCTCACACGCTACTTGTTACCACCTAGTTGGTAGGATGTTTTTTCAGAGGTTGTTTGAGGTCACCTACAGTCACCAGTATTCTACAGGCTGTCCATTCTCTTTCTGCAAGGGAAGCATCAGATTGAAGAGGAACCTTTACTGCTACTAGAGGAAGCTTAAAAAGGGGCCAGGGGCAGTTGTTTAAATTGTACTAAAGGTTTTTCCAGGCAGTCATTGTTTGGAAAGCGTTTGAAATGATGCTAGACTGTTGCATACACTTCCCAAAACATGTACAGAATGCCGCAAACTGGTCTATAATTTGTTCCTTTATTTTTAGAGGAGGCAGAGCCGAATGAGTTTTTCCTATGCAATCACTATTTGTACCATAGTTGGGTTACTTGAGGAGCCGCCATTTGACAAACATGATAAATGTTTGTTTCCAGTGTATCGGATGATCCGCCTTTGTGCCTAGCCAGTTTTGGCTAGTCAGTTTTTGTTTTGAGTAATTATGACCATGGCCCTGCGGGGTTTGTAATAAAATGTGCTAGTAGGGTGTTTTGAGTGGTTCGGTCTCCTAAGACGTAGAATTTCAACTAAGGTATTCCAGGGAGTTTTTTGCCCTTGGCAATTATACTTTGCCTATAGCCGAGTATAATTGACGAGGTTTTCTCCCGCTTCCTCCAAAGCTGGTGTTATCGCCTGCCTTGTAGTTTCCTGCTTGAGGTGGATCCAGAATGGATGGTAGAGGGGCAAGCAACTAAGGGGTGGAACCACGACTGCCTAGACTCCCAAATGGATGGTTGTCACGCCAATCAAGGCAGCCTTCACTTTAGGTTAACTAGTCTAGGACAACAATGGGGGAGACCCAGATCTGCTCTCGACAGGAGAGATCAGACCTAGACACCAGAAGAAGATCAGATGGGGCTTCAGGGTTCTTAAGGTGCAAGGTGAATGAAAACCCTAGCCCTAGGGTTTAGGTACTAGCAACTGATGGAGATGACCACTGTCTTGGGAAACGTAACTATGACAGGGTGAGCAAGAACAGAGTTGGGACTATCTAGTACCTAGAAATCAGACTCAATGAAAGGTGTTTGAGCTATCAACAAATGTTGGTAAAGGGCAAAGGCTAAGAGCCTAGGGGCAGCGCTAGCTAGGAGATCAGTGCTTTGTGTGCATTGGGCAATGGAGTCAGCAGTGAACCCACGTTTCAGAGAACCCACCTGGGAGACACCTTGATCTACGAACCCAGAAAATAATTGGTCCGGAAAAGCTAAGGTACAGGAAACCCAGCTCAATGGATGGCTAGCGCTAAGGCTTAGGAGGACAGATCTGCAGTTCTAGGGGCACCGGGAGGCTAATGGCTCAGTGTTGAGGAAGAAAAGAGGTCAGGGAGACTTGATCTACAAGCCCAAATCAGAAAAACAGTAGGAAAATCAGATCTAGAAAAGTCAAAATCTGATGATGGGGCTAGGAGGCTGAAAACTGATTTTTTCAGATCTAGGGCAAACCAGGATGAATTAGCACAGCGTTGAGGGTGTTCTGGGATGCTTGGGACCCGATCTATCAGCCTATCATGTCAGATTTCAGAAAAACCTACTTCCAGAAAAGGCCAATTTTCAGTGAGGGCGCTAGGGCAGTTTCAGTCTATTTTTCAGATCTCGGTCAAACTATTGAGCCTATTGACAACGTTGGGGTTGATTTGGATTGCCCAAGACCCGATCTATCCGTCTGTGAAGTCAGAAATCAGGAAAACTCAAAACCCTAGCAGGTCAATTTTTTCAGTGGGGGGTTATGCAGTTTTCTGCTGAAAAATCAGATCTAGGTCAATCTATGAGGAATTTGACCAGCGTTCTAGTTGATTTAGTTAGGGGGAGGCCCAATCTATGAAACCCAGAAATGGTTTGGCAAAAGATCGGACGGTTCCCTGATTATTTGATTTTTTAGGTTTTTATGGTTTAGGAGTTTTAAGAAAAATAGTTAAATTTCAGCAAGGTACAATGGAATAAGATCAGAAAAGAAGAACTTACCTGTGGATCTTACCTAGATAAGCTTGTAGAAGTCTGTAACAGTGACGATCCTAGCTATCCCGATCAATCCTGGAAGATCCTCGTGATTTCTATGGCATATGCAAGCTCCAAGCCATCAAAGCGCCCCCTACCCCGCATGAGCAAACGTCAACCATATCAGATTTGCACATACATAATAAAGAAACTGAATGCTACAAGACAATAAAATGAAGTAATCATAGATCGCAATGAAACTAATGAAAACCCCCTGATCCAAGGCGAAGAGAACCGAGCGAGTTGAGGTACCCCTACAAAAACGCTCCAGCCAAAACGCCCTCCTGTAGACAAAACAATGATAGCCACAAAAAAAAATAGATCTCACGAGAATTTCCACGATGCTAGTAAGCTGAAGACAAGCTAATCACCATTTGAGCACATCAGATGCAAAGTAAATCCAGAAAATTTCGACAGAAAAAGTCTTTCTATTATTCAGATCCAAGAGCCAAAGACCCCTTACAAATGAGAAGCTCTCTCCTTTAAATAGAAATGAGAGAACCTCAATCATATCCAAATCCTAACCACTTTCAAAACGAGTGGCTAAGATTAAAACATGAAATGTTCTAATCAATGGTTGAGATGAGCTCAACATACAACACATGGATCAATATAACTATAATTTACCAAAGTGGACTAAACCACCCAAATAAAGGTAACCCACTCAACAAGAAATAAATGAAAGCACATGGTGGGTCCAAGGAGTGTTTGACTAACTCTCTTTGGGTGTCCCCATGGCACAATAAATAATATAACAATTTAATTCTTTGACTTTTGTGCCTCCTTGAGGAAATCGTGAGCCTCCAAAAAGAGCTCCAGAAAATAATAAAAAATGCCCAAAAAATAGGTGTGGGCCCAATCAGGAGCTGCAACTGCTAGAGAAGGTGTGGAGGACATCACTCTCATCATCATGACTCATCCCATGTCATTTCCTTGCCTCAGTAGCCCAAATCGATTTCTTCAATAGCCATTTAATCATTTTTCAATCTGCCTCGAGAAATGTGAACCTGCCAAAACAGCCTCCTAGGGTGCCTGCGTTGCCAAACTGAGCCCACCAGGCTCTCTGGGATGGGGGTACTATGGTACAAACAAGTGGTTACACCCCTATGTTCCATACAACGCCCTAGGAGATCCAACTAAAACATCTCCTTTCTCAGACATATCAACTTGTGAAGAAAAACTGGATCAGAAAGGCAGAATGAGCCTGATCATATCTGCAAGTGCCCGGAACTGGAAATAAACTGTCTCATTAGACTCAGAGAGTCCAAATCCATCTAATGTGTATACGCATACCCCTCATAGGTCTCTATCTGATCATCAACCATATCCAATAAACAATATAACCCTCTGTAAATGATCAGGCACCAATAATATCTCAGACTATCATCCATTTGTTGCAAGTGTTAAAAAGCTAAGACATGCTCTACAACTCATTCAAGCAACAATCACAACAAGTAGCAATCATTTCACTGGCGGTACATCAACAAATACATATATAAGGCTTTATTTATTATTACTCAGACTTAAACTTTCAGGACTATACTCACTTCATAGTTGCAGTCATTTTGCTAGTGAAGGGTGAAGGATGAAATTGACAAGGCTAAAGGCAAAGGATGACTTCCTACTCAACATCATGACACTTCGGATATGGAAAAGGAAAACTCACTATTACCAATGCTGGACAAACAATAACACAAGGAATGGCAGTGTCTCACAGATGGGTGAGTTGTTCAGAGAGTGTTTATTCAACTTAGGCATCATGTCTACATCAATCTTGATCCAAGTTCATTAGGATCACATTTTATTCTATGGCCTTTTTGGCCTATATGACCCTTTTGGGACTTCACCAGTGCTTAAAAGCACAACTAATCACAGCTTTCATCCGGGACATATTTATTTTAATAAGGTCAGCAATTTTTGATATAGCATATTTTTAACCATTGCTTTTTGGACCTTTTTTATACTCTTCAAGGAGTATTTTAGCACCTTATTGCTCTTTGCCCTTTTTACATATGTTAAGAAACACAGTTTTACATTTTCATTTCATGGGCGCATATTCAATATTTCAATACAAGTAGTACATGAGCTTTCAGTTTTAGCCAACAACATCTCAAGTGACTAGGGGGAGTTCTGCACAATGCCAAACATCGGGACAATTGACCAGAATGATTTAGGCATACAATCCAACTTACCAAAGGCAAGTTCTGTCACCAACTCAGAGCCGAGACACAATATAAATAGGGAGGCTTGTCCAACAAAGGTTTCTAGCGGGGAAAAAGGTCCTCCATGCCATAAGTCAAGAAGTCAGTTAGGTTGAGAATTAAACTGGAAGGTAATGGATGTGTGAAGACAATGAATGATGGAGCCAACACTAGCAAGCCAAAACAATGGTGGGAATGACTACCTCTATTCTCCCTAAGGAGGGTAAAACCAATGAGTATAGATCAAGAACTTCACAGTCAGAGTAAGGACATTAATACATAGTATAAGATACAACCAAGTCCATATAATTATGACAGCCAGATCATGATACCACAAGTCAATACATGTCACAAGAATCAGTATAAGAGCAATAATAACCATAACACGATATAAAATGCTGAGTCATAATCATGCAATATAATCCATCTGAAACACCATCTATCCAATGAGAAAGAACTAATATAACACTGGGCATCCATGACTGCTCTGAAATAACATAACTGGCTACATCGGTCCTCAAATTTGAGTGTCTTGAGACTCAGTCCTGACATGGGAGAGTACAATAGTCCACTGATACAAAAATGATCCATCAAAATTGCTCATCTCAGCATCTCATATGTAAGAGATTTGGCTGAAAAATGTACTGTGTCTGAAAAATAGAATATGGTAGCCTGGCTACTATATATGTGATAATAGCTGGAATGCCCGATTTTGAATTCTGGGCCTTGGGGGGGTATTAGAGCCCAACTAAGTATGTATAAACCTACTAGACATTATTAGAATAGACTATGGTCATGTCCTAAGTCACTAGAACCCTCAGAAAAAATTTCTGAAATTTTTTTACAGGACGCATCAAATTTTTAATTTTTAATTTTTTAATTTTTTAATTTTTCCTAAGTTTTTAATTAAATTTTTCCATAATTTAAATAGAAAAATTCAATTTGTAATAAGTCAGCCATCCGAGGTTCGTTTTCACTAATTGAAGGCTCTAACCTTAAGCCAAAAATCATTCATGATTAGTCAGCGAACTAGCTCCAAGTTTCAGATCATCATTCAGCCACATAACTCATAATTTCTCAAAAAAGTCAGTTTTGGGGAAATTATTGATTAAATAATAAAAATGATTATTTTGGAGAAAATCCAAATCTCTCCAAATTAACCCGAATTGAACGAAATGAAATGCAGAATGACATGGCATCGGACATTAATGATGATTGGAGTTAACACAAATCGACTAATTCAGTGAGCATTGAGTTATCATCCACTTGGCCAATTCGCCTCCTCCAGTGATGACCACGCTTGGGTGAGTTGGAGCTTGTTTATTGGCTCGGTGATTCATTCGAGGTTGAAGTATGACATGTGTTGTGGAGTTCTAGGTATTGGCTCCTCCATACCTAGCCTCTGGACTCCTCCAAACCTTCACGCCTACCTTCTTCCTCCTCACATGTGCATCTCTCATCCTTCACGGCCTAGGTTTGGGGCCTCACGCTTTTGATGATGGAGGGCTCATATGGTATGGAGATGGTTTGGTTAGGCTTGGAGTGGGGGCGCCTTGCCTGGGTGGAGGCCTCCCCTCACTCTTAGCTTGTTTATCTTAGGTTTTGGCTCATCAACGTGGCTATGAAGCTAGGTATTGCGCCCTCCCTGCGTGGTGTGGTGTTAGGGTTTAGGATTTATTTCATTGTATAAATAGAGGCTCCTTTAGCTCTATTAGGATGGACTTTCGGGCATAGAAACTCTGCAAAAATTGTAATCAGTATTTTTTTGAATAAAGCTTTTAGACTTTGGAGGTCTATGTGATTGTTTCTTCATTGGTGGATGTGTCTGTTATGAGGTGATCTCTTTCCTTGCTTTCAATTTGTTACTCATGTGTTGAATCAAATAACTAGCTTTAGAAGTCTATTGTTAGAACATAAGATCTTCCATTTGTAGCTGTCAAGTTGGATTATTATGCAAAGTTTATCGTAATCTAGATGAGTACAAGTATTCAGTTATATGAAGTATTGATCTTGGTTTAAATATTCATAGCATACTAGTTATTTTGTTTGATCTCACTGGGTTTCGAGTTTGATTGTCTTAACAGATCTTGCTGTTTGGAGAAGGGTGCAAGCTCAGTTGCATCAATGTCATCTCCATCATCATAAGAACCTTCTAACATTGTTGTCTTTCAGGACCTACAAAGTTGGGCTTTTTCCAAGAGGAAAAACATAAGGAGATCTTACTCCAAAGCTCCATCTTCAAACTTCCTTCTCTACTCTTCTCTTTAATTTTTTGCATTGCTTAAAGAATAGATCCAAGCTTTCAATACTCATATTTAGATCTATCTTTTAGGGCTTTGTTAGATCTAATATCATTCATTAGATCTAGGGAAAAATTTGTTCTTTGCATGTAAAATTTTAAATTTTTTCTAAGTACAAAATTTTTTCCAAATTTTTTTATTTTTGCATTGTCTTTCCCATCATCTTTTAGTAATGTTTGATCGCTGATTTTTTACTTTGTGACAGGTACAGTGGAAGTGCTGGCAAAAATTTGAAGACTCAAGCTTAAAAGACTCATAATCCCCCTTTCTTCTTTCCCCTTTCTATAGCTCGCTCCAAAAGCCTTCCAAGAATAAGAAAAGAAGCAAAAAAGGCATCAAAGGAAGCATTGTAAAAAAGATACTAAAGAGCAAGTGGGATTACGGCTCCCACACCCCTCTTCTCCCATTTGGGGGAAGCTTGTATCGTCCCTTTTCATGTTTGCATACTTGTAGAATAAATGCTTAGAATAGAATAGGGAAAGGTAGTTTACTTCTGAAAAGTTCATCTTTCATAAAGTAGAAAAGAGAAAAAGTTTCCTATTTTATTATTTAGTTAGTTTAAAGTTTTGTTTTCTTTCTTTGATATAATATTGCAAAACTTAAAGGTAATCAAAATCTCTTGAATCTCACCATAAGGGGTAAATTGTTATGCTGAGGCAAAGAAGGTGCCTACAATAGTTCAAAGGAGGAGTGCCCTAAATAATGTTTCCTTGTTTGGTCTTGGAAGGTGTATACCCAAGGGAAGGAATGCTTCATCTACTTGAAAGTTGAAAATGACTTAGTCAAGCTGCATTCCTTGAGGAAGCTTCCAGCTTATAAACATAGCTAAAGGGGCCAAGGCACCTATAGTGAGCTCATTTGCATGGGGCCAACCCCTTATTTTATGGACCCTCAATGGACTTGTTGGATTTCTTTGAGGGGCATTTACCTAGCTTTATCTCTTGGAGTTGTTCCACAGTTTGAGCTTTGGAGGTAGTTCGTTGTTGTTGTTTGCATGATTCTGGTGTGGATAAGCCCTAAATGTAGGGTTCTCCCTCATTTTATGGATCTTGCACATACTGATAACTGTTCTATTGGAGCGTTCCCTCTTGGAGAACCTTTGGAGGCTAGTTGGTTGATCTTCTTCCTTGTTCTTTCCTCATTGGGTGGAGTATGCTTCTTATTGGAACCTTGGAGGCTAGGACATTGCTTCCAGTTCGCATCATTTGCCCTCATTTGAAACGGGTGCAGTCATTCTTTGCGCCTCACTTTGTTGAAGTATTGTAGGTGTGGTTTTGTTAGGAGTTAGTTAGATTAGTGGATTTTTTGTATTATTTTACCCCACCTTAGGAAAAAGCTAGGAAATAATGATTATTTTATTGTAAAGGAAGTTAGGCTACTCTTCTATTTAAAGAGAGTCACTTCCTCAGTTGAACTCATGGTCTTCTCCTGGGTTTTGTTGATGGTTGAATATTGAGGTATCTTGTATTTGTTGGCATTGTAAGGTTCATTGTTCTAGTTCATAAGAATGGAAAAATTGCTCCATTGGTTTGAAGTATGAGAATGGTTTTTGTAAGCTAGATCTATGAATTGAAGGTGTGTGTTAAGGCTACCATTTCTTTGGTGAATTTTGGAAGGAGCTTCAATTGTTTGGGGTAGGAATTTGTCATACTTTGCAGGGTTTCATTCAAACACATTCAAACAAGGCATAAGGGGGGTCATCCTAAGACTCCATATGCCTTGGGTATTGGCATCGGTCTTCATAACCCTCCCATCACTTATACTACAAAGGCTAACTTTTAAAATAACCTTGTGCACTTATTGCCATAGCCTAGCAATGCTATTTAGGAAAACCCCCCTCGAGTTGGAGAAGAGCCAACTGGAAGTGCAGAGAGGTGGTTATTGAGGTGACAGTGGGTAACAAATCTAAGTTATAGTTGGGTCAGTTGTGTTCTTTGGGGCTTGAAATATACCTGCTACTTAATGTTGTAAAAATACATATATCGAGCAACAACTTGCATGTGGTTTTTCTTGGTTTTGGCAAGCACTTTTCCTCAATAGGCGTGCAAATTTGTTTTGTTTTCGAGTGTAATCTACAACTGTTAGTTTGATAGTATGTGGAGGTTTCCTTCTAAGCTTTGAATTATTAATGAAAGGGTGATTTGAAGGAGTAAATTATTTGTGTATTCTATTTTGCTTCCATTGCTTACATTCTAACTATATGTGCGATTATTATTATGTGAAAGAATTTAATTTCCACAATTAACTACCAAGTTGGTGTTTAGCCGAATACATAAGGACAATAGTCACCCAGGGTTTGGAAAATTAACACTGGAGGGATCCACCCCATGGCAAACTCTATGGTGTCATCGATTTTAGGTACGGTTACATTCCCATGTTGTACCCATTTTCAAGTTTCACGCAACTTGGTGTGCACATTATTACTATCATCCCAGTTGCATGTGGAACTTTTATAAAATTAAAGCACTTAGCAAATGGGCTATTAACAACAATTACCCTGAACATTTTGTAGAATGAGAGTCATCGATCCCAACCTTATAACCACAACCATTCAAAAGTTTGAGCACAAATAAGAATAATTTGATCAATCAGAAAAGCAATAATGGCATTTGAACATCAACAATACTCAAACAAGCATTTATGAAAATATTATGACCGTGTTCCAACAAATCTTGGTGTTATCCCCCATTTTGCACGAGTGCCCACTTGTAATTTTTATCATAAACTTCATGGGAGTGGCAGGTTGATGATGCCTTGGATGACAACTTTTGGATGTTCATGGAGATTTGATGATTGGTGAGGGCTTGGGTGCTTATTGTTATATGTTTTTGCTCGTCATTTGTGCATTTTGGTATATTGATGGTTTCCATTATGGTGTTGAGTTCTTGGCATGGGTTCATGGTTTTGTAGCTGGTTTTCATGTTGTTTCCAGGGCGAATTGTGCAAAACAGGACTTTGTATTCAAACCCTTGTTTCTCCAAAACCTTAGCTTAGATGGCGGCTTATGATACAAGTATGGAATCTTTTAGAGGACAATCTCTTGGTGCTAAATGCTCAACCTAAATCTCTAAGGCGTTAGAGTAATCAAGTCATTTTTCTGGGCTGTTTTGCTGGTTTTTTGGACCATTGTTTAGCAGTTTGTTACCTTGTCTTTAGGAGGATGGATCTCACTAATCCTAGATTTGTTTGGGAAGTGGCATATATGGTTGGAAATATCTTTCCGAGACCTTTCCAAAGGTAAAAACACTCAACAAGATTCCAAGGTGTTTGAGAACAACAGGGTCATCTTTTAGGCCATTTTTCACCTTTGGATCTATTTCCAGCTCTTGGTTTAACCCTAT
Organism: Pseudotsuga menziesii; assembly: GCA_001517045.1. Classification (NCBI taxonomy): domain Eukaryota; kingdom Viridiplantae; phylum Streptophyta; class Pinopsida; order Pinales; family Pinaceae; genus Pseudotsuga; species Pseudotsuga menziesii. The sequence continues at coordinate 60,796 of LPNX010947249.1, forward strand.
TGGCACATACTTGGACCATTGGCACCACTTTTGAAGAGAGCGTTGAGTTGTTAGAGGGATCTAAGGGGTCAAACCTTCTATCTAACCTCTTTTCATAACTGTTTGACTTGCTTTATGTAACTTGGACATTGTAAATGTGGCATTAACCACCTTATATTTGGATATTGTTAGAGTTTGTTAGGGTTTTAGTGGAAGTTATTCATTGTTTACTCCACCCTAGGTTAGATTTAGGAATTTATTGTCATTTTATTTTAAAGGAAGTTAAGCTACTCTCCTATATAGAAAGAGCCTCTTCTCATTTGAACTCATGGTTGGATTTTGAGCGCTCTCTCTCTTTCGGAGCCTTATTGACATATCTTTGAATAGTATTTTGAAGTTAAAAGATTTTCTTTTCTTTGGTTTTCTTGATGGCTGGATATTGAGGTCACATGTGTCTTTTGGCATTGTAAGATCTTTAACCTAGTTCACTAAGAAAATCAAATTTGCTCAGGTTGATTACATAGGGAATTATTTCCTTGTTTATTTTATATTTTAGCCTTGTGGCTTGTCTTGTGATTTGGCTATCTTAGAAGGGGTTACAATTCATGCTTGCATAGACTAGGGTATAAGCCTTGAAAGTCTATGTCAATGTTCAAATTCACATCTCCTAAGGCAAGATCTTCTTCTTCCTTTTTATCTTCATCAATTACTTTTCGTTTGTCAAAGAAAGAAGGTTGGGGAGCTACTCTTCGTTTATATATTCTAACATGTGGTTCCTCTTTCATTTCAGGGGTGTTTATTGCACAACATGAAGGTTTAGGCTCATCAACAAAATCCTCTTCCAGCTCCCAAGTTTCTTCCTCTTGTTCCCATGGTTCTTCCTCGAGGAGAACTCTTCCAAACCCATCATCAAAAGATAAATCATTCATGAAATTGATGTTGTTTGGTTGGTCATCAGGGTGACTGGTGTTCGTTGGTTCTTCATCATTTTCATCACACCAATTAACATTCCTCTTCTCAGGATTCTCTGGATACTCGGGCCGTGTTTTATTAGGATCTCTCTCAAGACCTCTATTGTTGTTCCAGTAAGGGTTAGGGCCATAAGGGTTTCTATGTCTCTTCGGATCGTGAAAACTAGCGACACTCTTGGTCAGGACAGTCAGTTGCTTCATCATCTCTTGCATGGTTTCTAACGTGTCTTTTGACTCTTTTGGCTCATTCACAGGTTCCTTAGGCTTTCAGAGCTTAGGGTCAGATCTAGAAGTGGATGGGGCATAATGATCAAAGAAGTTTTGCCTGCCCATACATGCCGCATGTTGTTCAACCATCTTCACATTGAATTGGGCAGTCTTCAAGTCATTTGGATTTTTATCCTTCAAGTTAAAACCCAACCAACCATCAAAAGCATTTAGATAATGGATAAGAATTGCTTGGTCCTTTGGTCTAATTTCATCTGGGATATTTCCTACAGTCTTGTCAAATCTCAGGTTGAATTCATGGACTGTTTCATTCTCCCTCTTCTTTATGTCAAACAGTTGATGCAAGAGGAACTTCCCATCCAACTTGTGAGACCAATCACTGTTAAGCTTTGTGATGAAGTTGTCATAACCATTGATGGATGAAGCAGGTAATCTATCAAACCATTTTCGCACATCTCCTTCCAGAGAATGCAGAAGGCCTCTCATGAATACATCTTCATCAATAGCTCCATATGCTTCCATATGATCCCAGACTTTATCAATGTGGTCTTTGATTGAGGTAGCTGACACTTCATCAATCTTAGGCACCTTTTCGAAATACTTATCAGGCATGTCATGCGAGGCCCCTTGGATCAGGGAGAAATCTAAAGGAGATGCCTTGGTCTTCCTTCCAAACATCCTAGGGTTTTGTGGAGGAGGAGCATTCTGATTTCCACTAGTGTTTGTTCTAGCCATTGGGCTAGATGAGGCTGAAAGGGATCCCAAAAGATGACTTGAGGAAACAGTGGGGTTGGATACCTGTCTGTTTTTCCTTACGTAAATTATAGAGATTTCTTGAGGGTTTATTGGACGCTCTAGGAACTTAAGATTAATACGTTGGGTACGGTCCTCAGTGGAGTCGGAGAGTGGAGTCCCTAGGTGAACCACACAAGTAATTCACCAATAAAAGATATGTCGTTGTAAAAAAAAGTCGAACTAGGGTAGGCCTCTACCTCTTCGGCAATGGCGCCAAAATGTTGGCAAAGAGAACGGGAGTATAGCTTGAGGAAAAATGTCGAACCAGGGTAGGCCTCTACCCCCTCGGCAATGGCTCCAAAATGTTGGCAAAGAGAACAGGAGGAGAGCTTAAGGATAAATGTCAAACCAGGGTAGGCCTCTACCTTCCCCGGCAACGGCGCTAAAATGTTATCACCAACCTTGTAGCTGTCTATGCAAGATGGTTCCAGGATGGATGGTAGAGGGGCAAGCAACTAAGGAGGTGGAACCCAGACTGCCTAGACTCCTAAAGAGATGGTTTTCACGCTAATCAAGGCAGTCTTCACTTTATGTTGTCTAAGTCCAAGACAACAATGGGGGAGACCCAGATCAGCTCTCGATAGGAGAGATCAGACCTAGACACCAGATCAGATCAAAACAAACTTTGAGGTACGTAAGGTGTAAGGTGTTCAGAGAATCTAGTTCTACAGTAGGATTCAGTAGATGGTTCAGGACTTCAGCAGTATATTGGCTGATCCAAAGCAGTAATCGGATGACCTCTGGGGGAAATGGTTAGATCTAGGGTTTTGGTACAAGCAACTAAAGAAGATGATCTCTGCCTTGGGAATCGTAATCGAGGTAGGATGGGCAGGAAAATAGTTGGGACTATCTAGTACCTGGCTGACAGACTCAATGAAGAAGTTGAACAGGGGTGATTTGTCTGAGTCATCAAGGAACAACCAATTTCAAGGGGAAAAGGTCAATTCAGGGCTAGCGCTAAGGATGGGAGATCAGTGCCTTTCGTGCATTGGACAATGGAGTCAATATACACCCAGCGTTGAGGTGAACCCACCTGCGGTAGACCCTGATCTGTGGACCCAGATAAGTGTTTTGGTCCGGATGGCTTAGTTAAGGCAGGAATTCAGTCAAGGAAAGCTAGCGTTAGGGTTGGATGACACAGATCTATTGATCTGAGGCCACCAGCAGACAACCAGCTCAGCGTTGAAGAGGAAATGGGATCAGGAGGGTCGGATCTCCACACTTGGTTTAGAGAAATTTAGGAAAAGTCAAATCCCGAAAAAGTCAAAGTTGATGAATGAGGCTGAGAGGATGAAAAACTGATTTCTTCAGATCTAGTGCAAGCAGGATGGATCTAGCTCAGCGTTAGGGGTGTTCTAGAGTGCTCAGGACCTGATCTATCAGCCTAGCCTGTCAGATTTCGGAAACAGTAAACTCCGGAAAGGTCCAGTTTTTCAGTGATGGCGCTAGGGTTGTTTTCAGTCTAAAACTCAGATCTAAGTCACACTGTCATGAATCTGGACACCGTTGGGGGTGATTTAGATTGTGTGAGACCTGATCTATCAGTCTATGAAGTCAGAAATCAGAAAAGTCAAAACCCTAGCAGGTCAAATTTTCAGTGGGGGCGCTATGCAGTTTTCAGACAATATTTCAGATCTAGGTCAAACCAACAGGAATTTGACTAGCGTTGCAGTAGATTCAGTGAGGGGGAGGCCCGATCTATGAAACCCAACAGTGGTTTGGCCAAAGATCAAACAGTTCCAGATTTAGTAATTTTTAGGGTTTTTTCAGTATTTTAAGGATTTTCAGAAAAATGGAAGGAAAACAGGTACAATGGATTGAGATTTGCTAAAGAGAAGAGAATTACTTGTTAGATCGTACCTGGAAATGCTTGAAGAAGCCTTAATAGCGATGATCCTTGCTATCCCGATCAATTCTGGAAGATCCACGTGATTTCTATGACAAATGTAAGCCCCAAGCCACCAATGTGCCCCCTACCCTGCATGAGCAAACGCCAACAATATCAGATTTGCTAAGACAAGATAAATAAACCAAATGCTATAGGAAAGTAAAAAGAAGTAATCATAGATCACAATGACACTAATGAAAAACCCCCTGATCCAAGATGAAGATAACCGAACGAGTTGAGGTCCCCCAGCAAAAACCCTCCAGCCAAAACACCCTCCTGTAGACAAGACAATGATGGCAGGAAAAATATAGATCTCACATGAATTTCCATAGTGCTAGGAAGCAGAAGACTATCGAATCACCATTTGAGAACATCAGATGCAAAGCAGATCCAGAAAATATCCACGGAAAAATCTTTCTATTATTCAGATCCAAGAGCCAAAGACCCCTTACCACAATCATAACCGAATCCTAACCACTTTCAAAACGAGTGGCTAAGATTAAAAGATAAAATATTCTAATCAATGGTTGAGATGAGCTCAACATACAATACATGGATCAATATAACCAGAAAGTACCAAAGTTGACTAAATCACCCATAAAGAGGGTACCCCACTCAACAAGAAATAAATGAAGCACATGGTGGGTCCATGGAGTGTTAACTAACTCCCTATGGGTGCCCCATGGCACAATAAAATAAAATAATATTTTAATTCTTTGACTTTGTGCCTCCTTGAGGAAATCATGAGCCTCCCAAAAGCTCCAGAAAATACTATAAAATGCCCAAAAAATAGGTGTGGGCTCAATCAGGTGCTACAACTACTGGAGAAGGTGCAGAGGACATCACTCTCATCATCATGACTCATCCCATGTCATTTCCTTACCTCAGTAGCGCAAATCGATTTCTTCAATAGCCATTCAATCATTTTTTAGTCTGCCTCGGGAAACGTGAACCTGCCAAAATAGCCTCCTAGGGTGCCTGCGTTGTCAAACTGATCCCATTAGGTTCTCTGGGATGGGGGTACTATGGTACAAACAAGTGGCTACAGCCCCTATGTCCATACAACGCCCTAGGAGATCCAAATAAAACATCTCCCTGCTCAGACACATCATCCTGTGAAGCAAAATTGCATCAGAAAGGTAAAATGAGCCTAATCATTTTTGCAAGTGCCCGGAACTGAAAATAAACTGTCTCATTAGACTGAGAGAGTCCAAATCCATTTAGGGTGTATACTCATACCCCTCTCAGGTCTCTGCCTGATCATCAACCATATCCAATAGACAATATAACCATCTGTAAATGATTAGATACCAATAATATAACTTAGACTATCATCCATCTGCTGCAAGTGTTATAAGGCTAAGACATGCTCTACAACTCATTTAAGCAACAATCACAACAAGTAGCAATCATTTCACTGGCAGTGTATCAACCAAATACATATATAGAGTTTATTTATTATTACTCAGACTAGACTTTCAGGGCTATACTCACTTCATAGTTGTAGTCAATTTGCTAGTGACGGGTGAAGGATGAAATTTACAAGGCCAGGGCAAAGGATGACCTCCTACTTAACATCATGACACTTTGAATATGGAAAGGAAAAACTCACTAAAACCAATGTCGAACAAACAACAACACAAGGAATGGCAGTGCCTCACAAATGGTTGAGTTGTTTAGAGATTGCTTATTCAACTTAGGCATCATGACTACATCAAGGTTGATCCAATTTCATTAGGATCATCAATTTTATTTCCATGGCCTTTTTGGCCTATATGACCCTTTGGGACTTCACGAGTGCTTAAAAGCACAGCTAATTGCAGCTTTCATCCGGGACATATTCAAATTTATAAGGTCAACATATATTTAACCATTTCTTTTTGGACCTTTTCTTATACCCTTCAAGGGGTAGTTTAGCATTTCATTGCTCTTGCCCTCTTTACATATGTTAAGAAACATAGTTTAGCATTTTCATTTTCCATGGGTGCATAGATAACATTTTCCAATACAAGTAGTACATGAGCTTTCAATTTTAGCCAACCACATCTCAAGTGACCAGGGGGAGTTCTGCACAGTGCCAAACATCGAGACAACCGACCAGAATGATTTAGGCATACAATCCAACTCACCAGAGGCAAGTTCTGTCACCAACTCAGAGCCGAGACACAATATAAACATGGAGGCTTGTCCAACAAAGGTTCTAGCGGGGAAAGGTCCTCCATGCGACAAGTCAAGTAGTAAGTCGGGTTGAAAACTAAACTGGAAGGTAATGGATGGGTGAAGCCAATGAATGATGAAGCCAACACTAGCAAGCCAAAACAATGGTGGGAATGACTACCTCTATTCTCCCTAAGGAGGGTAAAACCAATGAGTATAGATCAAGAAATTCAAAGTTAGAGTAGGGACATCAATACATAAATACAAATACATCCAAGTCCATATAATTATGACCGCCAGATCATGACACCACATGTTAATACATGTCACAAAGATGAGTACAAGAGCAATGATAACCATAACACAATATAAAAAGCTGAGTCATAATCATGCATATAATCCATCCGAAACATCATCTGTCCAATGAGAAAGCACTGATATACATCTGGGCATCAATAACTGTTCTGTAATGACTAAATGGCTACATCGGTCGTCAAATCTGAGTGGCCTGAGACTCAGTCTTGACATGGGAGAGTACAATAGTCCACAAATATAATAATGATCCGACAAACTGCTCATCTCAGCATCTCATATGTAAGAGATCTGGCTGAAAAAAGTACCGTGTCTGAAAAATAGAATATGGTAGCCTGGCTACTATATATGTGATAACATCTGGCTCTAGCTGGGACAAGTGCTCTGCTGAAAAGAGCGCTTGAGAACCTCAGAATCTCTGGTCCTCGTACTTTGCTTCTCGCATCCTCGATCAATCCATCCAGCTCTGCAACCGCTACCAAAATGTCACTGACTACTTGCAGCATGTCCAGAACTATACCAAACTCACAGACCGGTCGTGAGAACGAATATGTGGATAATATATAAAATACTGAAAATAAAGATGCATGAAACTGAAAAGCAGAAAATAAATCTAATCTATAACCATAACTTTCAATAGAAGTTTGATTTTTTATTTTGCAGGATAACAAAAATACACTAAGAGCTTCAAAGGTGAGCTTCAAACAACAAAGCAAGATTCTATACTACTGTTGGGAAAGGCTTATTCAGGTCCTATCTAGTCTACTCTACCAGGCAAAGTGGGACTCAAGGCTAACTGAGGTCGGGAATGTATTCCCTCAAATCCCTCTGGTTGACAGGAAGCAAAATCTGTCGTCCAGTAATGGTGATAAGAAAACATATATTATCGACGCAACGTTCTACAGAAAAAGGTCCAACCCAGAGATCATTAGCTTGCCCCGATCGAAAATGCAGTAAGTGGTTTTGGATAAGGACTTGACTTCCGGCTGGAAATCTATTCCTATTTACTGATTCAGGGACAACTTCAATGTTATCTATAGGCACAGGATGGACATCAACGATGTTTCATGGTTGTGGGGTGATAATCCTTGAGCTTATCCTGGAAGGTACTACATTAAACCTGGGTGGACCACCGTCAATGGGAATAGCTATGCTACCAACTAGGATCTCTCTAATCTCTTTCCTTATCCCCTGCGTACTTGTACTAGGCTTATCATCATGAGGAGATACCACACGTTTGACAGTTTCTCCCACTGTCTAGAAGTCTCTATCTTCTTCCAAAGGATGAGGAATATGGGATATAAGAGTACTGTGGCTAGAGCCTTCCCCTGTAGGAACATGAATATGCATACCCTCTAGATCGGTTGTTTCTACTCCAAGCTGTGGTGCAGAAGAACCAGGAATGTGAGATAGATCACGATTGCAAAGGCTGGATGACTCAGGTGGCAAGAGAAAATTAGGAATGAGAGGATAAGCAGATAAGGCACTAATTGGTGTGGCTGAAGGAGTTTGAAAAATAGCGAGATTGTTGAGATTAAAATCTCCTTCGGGTGCATCATTTATTAAGGCATCCTCTTGCCAACTCAGAGAGTTATCATGGACTTGAATTAGGTTACCATCTTCCAAAGATAAATGAGATAATGACCTAGCAAAATCAGAAACATTGGTGCTACTGACCTCATTATCAGCACCTACTACACTAGATAACTCAAGATGGTTTTCCCATGGGTAAATAGGTTCTAGTCCTTGGCTTTCTCTTTCTCTATTTTGGTTAATTAAAGCAAACCATTCATTTACTCTACGAGGGATTCTTCCAACATGTCTGGCGTCATCAACTTCATCAACTTCAATTATAAGATTTGTTGCATCGTTTTGCTCGTGACCCTGAATGGGTTCTCATTTCTTCTTAATTCCTCTAATTCCTCTGAGCATTCACCTTCAAGCATTTCCAAGTTAATCATCCTAGCAATTTCAGTTACCTGATTTTCTTCCGAAGATATGTCGGAGTCTCCCATTGCTAGAAACATGCTTTCAGGCTGCCTATATTTCCACACTTCATTTGTATCTTCTACAATATGGGCCTTAGCATTATTCAACAATTCTTCCCCATATGTGTTTTTAATCCCTTCTTCAAAAGTCTCCAAATGTTTCTCATAGCAGGGTTCCCTATTGATCTTGATCAGAGCCCCGTCAGAGTTTGGGACACAAAGGTATGATAAGTCCATCATGAGGTATCCACCTAAACCAGCTGCCCACTTTCTAGATAAAAGCATTCCATATGCCGGGGGCAAGTCAATAACAACTACATCCATCATAGTGGAAATGTCTGAGCATGCAAACAGATCAGCTCTAAGGTTTTTGATCAAGCCATAGGATGGCACTCGCCTTGAGTCTATGCCACAAACATTTCCATAAGGCCTAGTCACTTCCAATCCCATTTCCTTCATGACATGCAAAAGCATTACATTCATGGCTGCTCCAGAATCCAACATGCAATTATGTAGGAGCATATTCTGAATGTGCAAGGTTAGGTAAAAGGGAGGGTGACCACCATTCTTTCTTTCATAGATAGCAGATTGTATGTTAATAGGTGGATCCTTTTCATCTTTGCTAAGTTGTATCCTATCAGGACTCTGTATGCGATTGGGTTCTAAAGCAAACTCAGGGGTTTTGTCTTGGCCAATGCCATCAAAGAACTCTTCTACTTGGCTTCTTACAGAGGGCACATTCATCAGTTCACTTATAGGGATATTACACATTATCTTGCTCAACTCTTTCTCTATGTCAATGTTCAAATTCACATCTCCTAAGGCAAGATCTTCTTCTTCTTTTTTATCTTCATCAATTACTTTTCGTTTGTCAAAGAAAGAAGGTTGGGGGGCCACTCTTCGTTTATATATTCTAACATGTGGTTCCTCTTTCGTTTCAGGGGTGTTTATTGCACAACATGAAGGTTTAGGCTCATCAACAAAATCCTCTTCCTACTCCCAAGTTTCTTCCTCTTGTTCCCATGGTTCTTCCTCAAGGAGAATTCTTCCAAACCCATCATCAAAAGATAAATCATTCATGAAATTGATGTTGTTTGGTTGGTCATCAGGGTGACTGGTGTTTGTTGGCTCTTCATCATTTTCATCACACCAATTAACATTCCTCTTCTCAGGATTCTCAGGATACTCGGGCTGTCTTCTATTAGGATCTCTCTCAGGACCTCTATTGTTGTTCCAGTAAGGTTTAGGGCCATAAGGGTTTCTATGTCTCTCCGGATCGTGAAAACTAGCGACACTCTTGGTCAGGACAGTCAGTTGCTTCATCATCTCTTGCATGGTTTCTAACGTGTCTTTTGACTCTTTTGGCTCATTCACAGGTTCCTTAGGCTTTCGGAGCTTAGGGTCAGATCTAGAAGTGGATGGGGCATAATGATCAAAGAAGTTTTGCTTGCCCATTGATGTCGCATGTTGTTCAGCCATCTTTGCATTGAACTAGGCAGTCTTCAAGTCATTTGAATTTTTATCCTTAAAGTTAATGTTAGACACTGAGAGGGGGGGTGAATCAGTGTAAAGCCAATTTTAAAACTTAGCTTGTCACAATTAACTACCAATTCATCATTCTACCAATCTCATAATCATTTCATAAACATCTTTCACTTCATCATTCACATAGCATAAGCATTTGAATCATCAAGAACCATAACACAAAAGAACACAACACCATATAATTTTGTAATCTTTTTGTATTAGTTTTGGACCGGCTACAACCGTGAGGTAAAATCAGCACCAACTGATACAAAGAGCACCTACTCTTCATCCAGGACCTTGCCTAGTTTTCTTAGACCCTGCTAAGAAGGGTTTGAGGTATCCTAACCTCAAAAGCAAGACAAGCTTGCATTTACAGTTAAGGCTCACTGTCTCAACACACTTTCATACATGTCACTGTCATATCATACCAACACTTTGTCTCTAGTCCACTTCAGCACCTCTTCAAGGAGCATTCATCAGCACTTCTTCATACAGTCACATTAACTCTTCATTCTGTCCACCGGCATCATGTCTTCATCACAAGCAATTTCTGTCATATCAGCATTCTGTCCATCAGCATCATGTCTTTAGCTGTAGGTGCATCACTGCCATAAACTTATTGTCATATTCAATCTGTCAAGCATTTCACTGTGTAAGCACTTTCAATGTCACCAATCTGTCACTATCATATCAGACTGCTGTCACTGTCATAAGAATGGTTGTCACTATCTTGTCATATCATATCAGACTGCTGTCATTGTCATATGAATGGCTGTCACTATCTTGTCATATCATATCAGACTGCTGTCACTATCATTTGAATGGCTGTCACTATCTTGTCAAGTCAATGTATGTCACTGTCAAGCTGTCACATAAAGATGCTATAACTGCAGATCTCAACAAGTTTCTTCAGATCACACATTCAGTTCTTCTGTACAGGTACTTGATCATAACTCTTCATCTTAGCTTCCATCTGTTCCACAGGACTGTAACTTTGACTCCTCGTAATCTACTCTTCCTTGCTGCCACAGAACTGTGATTTCATTGTCCTTATATCAGACTTCTTTGCTACTTTAGAGACCTAATTCTTCCTTGCCGATTTCAGACACATCACAGTCCAAAACTCAGTCTATCTTCAACCTCATTTTCTGTCCATAGACAGCCCCAAACATAGTCTATCTAGGCCTCAACTTGCGGCCTCTTCCATAGTCAAAATATAACCTCAGAACAACAGTCAACGAGGCCTCAGACTTGGGGCTCTTCAATAGTTAATATGCTCTGACTGCTTTTACCCTTGATCCACACTCATACCTCAGTTCGGTCCTGTTCTTTTCTTACCTCAGATCACTTTAATCTTCTTCCAAGAACTGTTTTCCTTCACAACTCAACTTGTCAATACTTCAATCTTGGACTGTCTAGACTTCATAATGCAATCACTGCAATGCTGCGTCTAACCCTCGAGCTCAAAGTTTTGCTCTACAAAGTAACATTCCCATCTTCAAGTAGTTGTCTCAGCGATACAGTTGTCACTCTACCAATATGCTTTCAAACAATCGACCACACTAAGTCTCTAGTTGGTTGAGGCATCCATCCACAATTGTTTTAAATTTCACGCCAATCGACAACGCATTTTATGTTGATATATCATCATGTAGTGTCAGCAATCAATAATCCTTTATCAAGGTCTGAATAGGTTTAGCGCAGCTCCAAACCAGTAGTGGCACACACGAGTAGTGAATCACAGTCACCATGCAACAGTCATTACTTGGCAACAGAATCATCAATTGATGGATAGGGAGATCGCAACTTCATAACAATCACCAAGTGAAATGCACTAGAGAATGGATAGAGCACAATGTGCTTCACCACAGAGGTCTTATCATCGTCACATAATTAAATGAGTCTCCATCGTATATCACGTGATCGTGGCTTTTGTAGTTTCAATCTTCAATGTCGAAACCCACTTCTTCGCCGCTTCACTTGATTTCTTCTCTAATTTGAGTGATCCCCAATCTGGGTCGACATAATAAGCATAGCACCTGTAAAACTGATGATTCTTCGATTTCATTCACCGTGAAGGTCCTTCAGCAGTAGCACATCATTCGCTTGTCCCAACGCATAGCTCAATCTTTGATCCAAAGTGGATATATAACATGCTTGTAAAGATTGAGCTCCACGCACAATGAGAACGCCAATTCCTTCTAAAATTCTCAAAGAATTTCCCAAAAGAAAAGTCAGTAATATGATGCTTGAGTTCCTCAGTCAGCTGCCTCAGCAGCGAGCTTTACCTTACTTCACGAAATTACCACAGTCCACGAACTTTTCTTTCTCTTCATCGTTTTGCCCAAAAACAGAGCTCACTCCACTTCATTCAAAATATTCCACGTCACAAAAATCCGTCTTCAACTTTCAGAGCTTTATAAAAACCTCACTCTACCTTGGTCTACTGCTGCCACCGAAAAACTTCTGACCTCAATCAGCGAATTTCTTACCTCAATCAAGCTAGCGAGCTTCTTCACTTTACAATTCGTATAATCCACATGGAGTGAGAGAATGCTTGTTAATATATACAACTTTGAGGTTGTCCATATCCATAAAATTAGGGTAGACTTAGGTAAAAAAGGTATGTATTTTTTGTATTTTAATTTTTAATTATTATTTTATTTGGTGATGACACACAACTTTACCATTTCAACGTTTTGTCATTTTATTTGTCCCACAACCACTTCTTATCATAAGTAAGGGTGTCCTCCGTAACTTACCATCAAAAGGGTGCCATTAAGCCACTAGGGCTTCCGTACACATTCAATCTACCATGGTGTGTGGGTTCAAGACCCAAACCATCACATGCAAGGGTGTATCAAGCCATCAAGGGCTTCATCAAAGAATCCCAACACCATGTCATGTGTGACCAAGGACCCCATCATCCAAAAGTAACCATATCATCTCCTTCAAGGGTTCAAGGACCATTAACCCAACAAATGTGGGTCCAAAGGCTTCTTCATCAAGCAAGAGGCATCATGGGCTTCTTCAACCACCTTAGCCACGCAATGGGTCAAGATTCATCATGACATCATCTGTGGGGTTGCCAGTCCTTCTCTTAGGGTACCATGACACCATCAGAGCATGAATGGCTACAGAATGGGTCATTAATGTGTCTCCAAGCCATTTAGGGCTTCTCCATCGTCTACCAAGGCTTCAGGACCATCTCAAGGGTCTTTCAGCATCATCAGCAGAGTCTTCAACATCTTCAGCAAAACGGTGACTTCAAGATCCAACCTTGTGTGTACATGGACCTTGTCAACCAAGTACAAGGTGCTACAAACCCACGTTGTAAGGGATCCAAAGCACTGCAGGTGGGACTTGGTGGCATCAATGACATCCTGTGGGGCCACTGCAAGTCCATGTTGGCATCAATGACAATTTCATCAACAGTTAAAACCCAACCAACCATCAAAAGCATTTAGATAATGGATAAGAATTGCTTGGTCCTTTGGTCTAATTTCATCTGGGATATTTCCTACAGTCTTGTCAAATCTCAAGTTGAATTCAAGGACTATTTCATTCTCCCTCTTCTTTATGTCAAACAGTTGATGCAAGAGGAACTTCCCATCCAACTTGTGAGACCAATCATTGTTAAGCTTTGTGATGAAGTTGTCATAACCATTGATGGATGAAGCAGGTAATCTATCAAACCATTTCCGCACATCTCCTTCCAGAGAATGCAGAAGGCCTCTCATGAATACATCTTCATCAACAGCTCCATATGCTTCCGTGTGATCCTAGACTTTATCAATGTGGTCTTCGATGGAGGTAGCTGACACTTCATCAAACTTAGGCACCTTTTCGAAATACTTATCAGGCATGTCATGCGGGGCTCCTTGGATCAGGGAGAAATCTAAAGGAGATGCCTTGGCCTTCCTTCGAAACATCCTAGGGTTTTGTGGAGGAGGAGAATTCTGATTTCCACTAGTGTTTGTTCTGGCCATCGGGCTAGATGAGGCTAAAAGGGATCCCAAAAGATGACTTGAGGAAACAGTGGGGTTGGATACCTGTCTGTTTTTCCTTGCGTAAATTATAGAGATTCCTTGAGGGTTTATGGGACGCTCTAGGAACTTAAGATTAATACGTTGGGTACGGTCCTCAGTGGAGTTGGAGGGTGGAGTCGCCAGGTGAACCACACAAGTAATTCACCAATAAAAGATATGTTGTTGTAAAAAAAAGTCGAACCAGGGTAGGTCTCTACCTCCCCGGCAACGGCGCCAAAATGTTGGCAAAGAGAACGGGAGTATTGCTTGAGGAAAAATGTTGAACCAGGGTAGGCCTCTACCTCCTCGGCACCGGCGCCAAAATGTTGGCAAAGAGAACGGGAGGAGAGCTTAAGGATAAATGTCAAACCAGGGTAGGCCTATACCTTCCCCGGCAACGACGCCAAAATGTTATCACCAACCTTGTAGCTGCATGTGCAAGATGGATCCAGGATGGATGTTAGAGGGGCAAGCAACTAAGGAGGTGGAACCCAGATTGCCTAGACTCCCAAAGAGATGGTTGTCATGCCAATCAAGGCAGTCTTCGCTTTATGTTGTCTGAGTCCAAGACAACAATGGGGGAGACCCAGATCAGCTCCTAATAGGAGAGATCAGATCTAGACACCAGATCAGATCAAAACAAACTTTGAGGTACATAAGGTGTAGGATGTTCAGAGACTCTAGATATACAGTAGGATTCAGTAGATGGATCAGGACTTCAGTAGTATATTGGCTGATCCAAAGCAGTAATTGGTTGACCTTTGGGGCAAATGGTTGGATCTAGGGTTTTGGTACTAGCAACTAAAGAAGATGATCTCTGCCTTGGGAAGCGTAACTGAGGCAGGATGGGCAGGAAAATAGTCGGGACTATCTAGTACCTGGCTGACAGACTCAATGAAGAAGGTGAATAGGTGTGATTTGTCCGAGTCATCAAGGAACAACCAATTTCGAGGGGAAGAAGGTCAATTCAGGGCTAGCGCTAAGGATGGGAGATCAGTGCCTTTCATGCATTGGAGAATGGAGTCAGTATACACCCAGCGTTAAGGTGAACCCACCTGGGGTAGACCTTGATCTGTGGACCCAGATAAGTGTTTTGGTCCGGATGGCTCAGTTAAGGTAAGAATTCAGTTAAGGAAAGCTATTGCTAGGGTTGGATGAGACATATCCTATTGATCTGAGGCCACTAACAGACAACTAGCTCAGCGTTGAAGAGGAAATGGGATCAGGAGGGCCTGATCTACACACTTGGTTTAGAGAAATTAGGAAAAGTCAAATCCCGGAAAAGTCAAAGTTGATGAATGAGGCTGAGGATGAAAAACTGATTTCTTTAGATCTAGGGCAAGCAGGCTGGATCTAGCTCAGCGTTAGGGGTGTTCTAGAGTGCTCAGGACTTGATCTATCAGCCTAGCCTGTCAGATTTCGGAAACAGTAAACTACGGAAAGGTCCAGTTTTTCAGTGATGGCGCTAGGGTTGTTTTCAGTCTAAAACTCAGATCTAGGTCACACTGTCATGAATCTGGACAGTGTTGGGGGTTGGGGGTGATTTGGACTATGTGAGACCCGATCTATCAGTCTATGAAGTCAAAAATCAGAAAAAGTCAAAACCCTAGCAAGTCAAATTTTCAGTGGGGGCGCTATGCAGTTTTCAGACAATATTTCAGATCTAGGTCAAACCAGTAGGAATTTGACCAGCGTTGCAGTAGATTCAGTGAGGGGGAGGCCCGATCTATGAAACCCATGAGTGGTTTGGCCAAAGATCCGACGGTTCCCAGATTTAGTACTTGTTAGGGTTTTTTTCAGTATTTTAAGGATTTTTAGAAAAATGGAAGGAAAACAAGTACAATGGATTGAGATTTGCTAAAGAGAAGAGAATTACCTATTAGATCGTACCTAGAAATGCTTGAATAATCCTTAATAGCGATGATCCTTGCTATCCCTATCAATTCTGGAAGATCCACGTGATTTCTATGACAGATGTAAACCCCAAGCCACCAATGCGCCCCCTACCCTGCATGAGCAAACGTCAACAATATCAGATTTGCTAAGACAAGATAAATAAACCAAATGCTATAGGAAAGTAAAAAGAAGTAATCATAGATCACAATGACACTAATGAAAAACCCCTTAATCCAAGACGAAGATAATCAAACGAGTTGAGGTTCCCCTGCAAAAACGCTCCAGCCAAAACGCCCTCATGTAGACAAGACAATGATGGCAGAAAAAATATAGATCTCACATGAATTTCCACATTGCTAGGAAGCAGAAGACTATCCAATCACCATTTGAGAACATCAGATGCGAAGCAAATCCAGAAAATATCCACGGAAAAATCCAAATAACACCCTAGGAGATCCAAATAAAACATCTTCCTGCTCAGACACATCATCTTGTGAAGCAAAACTGCATCAGAAAGGTAAAATGAGCTTGATCATTTCTGCAAGTGCCCAGAACTGAAAATAAACTGTCTCATTAGACTCAGAGAGTCCAAATGCATCTAGGGTGTATACTCATACCCCTCTCAGGTCTCTACCTGATCATCAACCATATCCAATAGACAATATAACCATCTGTAAATGATCAGATACCAATAATATAACTCAGACTATCATCCATCTGCTGCAAGCATAGTTTTAAAAATCGGAATCGGACTCGGAATCGGTCGAGGGTCAACTCGGAATCGGAATCGGAATCGGTAATGAATCGGTCATAAATCGGCCGATTTGAATTTAATGAATCGGTTTGCTAAAAAATACATCAAATACTTAAATTTTAAAGGAAAACAACATTTTCAAGATTATAATCCATGATTCCAAGGCATTGAAGACAAATTAACCAAAATCTACTACATGTACTGTCGAATATTTGCTGAATCTCATGGTCACCGAACTCGAGCCAATTCACTCAGTGTGCAGCATGCTCTTATACATGGAGTCACATGGTTTCCCATGTTGATTGGAATCCAGCAGTCCAGTTATTTTAAATTTGCTAAAATTGCTTGACAACTTTAAGTTCATACCTATATAATTTTGGTATGATGTTTCAATGGGGCACAACCAGTTGTCTCAAAGGTAGGTCATTTTCTTGAAAATGCTCAAAAAAGATTTAGTTAACTAGTCCCAAACTTCTTAATCGAAGTGAATTGACCTATTATTCTTTTGATCAGTCAACTATCCCTAACCTGGTTTATTACCTTCCTGCTTCATATTGTGTCTTTTGCTCTAATTCTCTATTTAATAGGAAGTGGGAACATATTGTACACATGATTATGTTCATCTGGTAGCATTCTGTGTAGTATTTTTCCCTATTGATTAAATTTGTTATATAATGTTTGTAATGGTCAGCTTATTTTCCAGTTCAGCAATTACAAAATTGTTGTGATTCCATCTGTAGGTATTGCTAGCATCTGAAAATTTTATTGGTGTAGCTGGGATGTCATTCACAATAAGGCTATCAAGATTCAAGACCAGCTTTAGCATTCATCAATAATGCATTTAGTGTCTTGTGTTCAGGGCCAGGACTTAGGGTAGGGAATAGGTTAGTTAAATTTTTAAAATTTAAAAAATAAAATAAACATTTACAAAGTTAAAACTTAAAAATGAAAAAAAAGGGCATTTTTCCAAACCGGACCGGTCAAGTTCGAAACTGGCCGGTTGGACCGGTTAGATACCGAACTGGACCGGTTTGGTACCAAACCGGCCGGTTCGGTATCTAACCGGTCCCCGATCCGGTTAACCAACCGGTTTGACCCGGTTTGGTTCCGAACCGGTGAACCGGCCGGTTCCGATTCCGGTTGGAACGATTTTTAAAACTATGGCTGCAAGTGTTATAAGGCTAAGACATGCTCTACAACTCATTTAAGCAACAATCACAACTACTAATTAGCGGTGTATCGACCAAATACATATATAGGGTTTATTTATTATTACTCAGACTAGACTTTTAGGGCTATACTCACTTCATAGTTGTAGTCAATTTGTTAGTGACGGGTGAGGGATGAAATTTACAAGTCTAGGGCAAAGGATGATCTCCTACTTAACATCATGACACTTTGGATATGGAAAGGAAAAACTCACTAAAACCAATGTCGGACAAACAACAACACAAGGAATGGCAGTGCCTCACAAATGGTTGAGTTGTTTAGAGAGTGCTTATTCAACTTAGGCATCATGACTACATCAAGGCTGATCCAGTTTCATTAGGATCATCAATTTTATTTCCATGGCGTTTTTGGCCTATATGACCCTTTGGGACTTAACCAGTGCTTAAAAGCACAACTAATCGCAGCTTTCATCCAGGACATATTCAAATTTATAAGGTCAACATATATTTAACCATTGCTTTTTGGACCTTTTCTTATACCCTTCAAGGGGTATTTTAGCATTTCATTGCTCTCGCCCTCTTTACATATGTTAAGAAACACAGTTTAGCATTTTCATTTTCCATGGGCGCATACATAACATTTTCCAATACAAATAGTACATGAGCTTTTTGTTTTAGCCAACAACATCTCAAGTGACCAAGGGGAGTTCTGCATAGTGCTAAACATCGGGACAACCGACCAGAATGATTTAGGCATACAATCCAACTCACCAGAGGCAAGTTCTGTCACCAACTCAGAGCCGAGACACAATATGAACAGGGAGGCTTGTCCAACAAAGGTTCTAGCGGGGAAAGGTCCTCCATGCGACAAGTCAAGTAGTAAGTCGGGTTGAAAACTAAACTGGAAGGTAATGGATGGGTGGAGCCAATGAATGATGAAGCCAACACTAGTAAGGCAAAACAATGGTGGGAATGACTACCTCTATTCTCCCTAAGGAGGGTAAAACCAATGAGTATAGATCAGGAACTTCAAAGTCAGAGTAGGGACATCAATACATAAATACAAATACATCCAAGTCCATATAATTATGACCACCAGATCATGACACCACATGTTAATACATGTCACAAAGATGAGTACAAGAGCAATGATAACCATAAGACAATATAAAAAGTTGAGTCATAATCATGCATATAATCCATCTGAAACATCATCTGTCCAATGAGAAAGAACCGATATACATTTGGGCATCAATAACTTCTCTATAATGACTAAATGGCTACATCGGTCCTCACATCTGAGTGTCCTGAGACCCAGTCCTGACATGGGAGAGTACAATAGTCGACAAATATAATAATGATCCGGAAAAACTGCTCATCTCAGCATCTCATATGTAAGAGATCTGGCTGAAAAAAGTACTGTGTCTGAAAAATAGAATATGGTAGCCTGGCTACTATATATGTGATAACAACATGCATTCAGCGGACAACATGAAGGGTGCTGCTTTCTGTTTTGGGTGTTGCTGCCTATGTTTTGGGTGCCGTTGCTTGTGCTTAGTGTGTCGTTGCCTGTGTTGAGAGGGTCGCTCCCTGTGTATACTCTTTTTGGGCTAGTTTGAGAGGGCCGCTACCTGTGTGGGATGTTTTGGATTGGTCCAAGAGGGCTAGTACCTGTGTGGACTGTTTTGGTCTTTTCTGGCTGTTATTGAGGTCTGTTATGAGGCTACAGTCTGTTTGTTGAAGTCCAATTTGAGATAGCATTGAGTCTACTTTTCTAGCCTTGACTAGAAAAGAAGTTGCTTAGACTTGAAGCATTTATTGGCTGCATCAGTTGATGGTTTGGGACTGTTTTGATTGGGCCATACCCTCTCTAAGTTATTATACCTATCGATGTACCTACTTAACCCTATTCTCCAGTATTTTCTCTCTCTCTCTCTCTCTCTCTCTTTGGTATGTCCATGCCCTTAGTTAAGAGCCAACTTTGTTCCATTAAATTGACTTTGACTCTGAGAGACAAGATTTGATCTGAAAGTAACTCTGGAGTCTGAGTATAAGGAAGGTCCTCGACCCTAACCTAATTTATCTTTTGTTATTTAGATTTTATTTATTGTTGTTGTCCTATTATTTATGATTTTACTTCAATAGTATTGTTTTACTGTGTACATCTTTATTATTTAAATTTTGTTTAAAAACCCTAACATAACCCTAACTTTAACATCGACAAAGGGAACTCCTAAAATTTAGTACAACCCTAAGCCAAATGGAAAACTTTCTCAAGGGTTTTGTGAGAATGACAATTCTAGTGTCTACTCTGATGAAGAGTGCCCCACATAATAGTAGGTG
Organism: Pseudotsuga menziesii; assembly: GCA_001517045.1. Taxonomy (NCBI): domain Eukaryota; kingdom Viridiplantae; phylum Streptophyta; class Pinopsida; order Pinales; family Pinaceae; genus Pseudotsuga; species Pseudotsuga menziesii. Next base: position 80,831 of record LPNX010947249.1, read on the forward strand.
AAGGCTAGCATACTTGTAACTAAGCAAAAGACTAAGGAAGAAGAAGAAGTATAAGAAAATAGTAGTCGAACAATCCCAACTTTGTGTATTGCAACTAGTCTTCATGACTATAGAACTATGTTGCACAAGTTTTCAGAACGTAGGAACTTTGGGAACATGGGAACGAGTGTCGGATACAGCTAGAGGTTTTCGCCAAATTGGCAGGAAACGACAGGTTGGGAATGACAATAAAATATATTAAACAATTAAAAATATAAAATAAAATATTTAAAAAGTCTTACATATAATGATATATATGATTTTCATATAAGTATGGATTTGTAATTTAAATTAAGCCTTGCTAAAACTAAGCCTTACATAAGAGGCCATTTTTAAATTAAAAAACACAAATTGAAATCATTTGCATCATTAGTTTAAAATTTTAATGTTTAAAGGAAAATCATTAGTTTAAAACTTTAAAGTTTAAAGCATAAAAGTAAGAACGTATTTGAGTGTGCTTCAAAGTTTGGGCTATCCATAATTTATTAATTAATTATGAGCCAATTAATTTAGAGTCAACCATTTGTATGTGTTTGACAACTTAAACGTTAAAACTTAAAATCAATACAAAGGATAAAGCGGAAGCCTTAAAGGTTAGCTTGCCGCTAAATTCACCCAAACGACTCCTCTTTCACTCCTGCCTGCCCTCAAATTCCAGCTGACCTCTTGACCCTCTAATCTCAACAACTTCTCTCAAATCTCTGCGACTGCTCGACTCACTCCCGTCGGCCCTCAAATCTCAGAGATTGCTTGACTCACTCTCGTTGGCCCTCAAATCTCAGTGATTGCTCGACCCTCTAGCAATTAACGCGACCAAACTAAGACTAAATCCCAATTGTGTGTATTAATTAGACGTGAAGGGCGTGTATTTAAAACAATAAATTAGTGTTACAAATTCATGAGATTTTCTAGAGTATTTTGCCCTCAAGAATTCACGGAATGATTTCAAGATTTGAAACAAGGTCAGTATCCACGCATTGAACCAACACATCCTGATTAAGGATTGAATGAGAAATTTTATCGATATCATTAGGACAAGGATGTTTTTTATTAGGTTCACTTACAATCATATCATAATTGTCATGTGATTGGTATTTTTTCCGAGATATGATCAACATTTGAATCAAAATAATCGTCAACTAGGCAATGAGGATCTTCAATGGATTCACAGATGAGAGAATCAACTATGGATGGTTCCTGATAATGATCATTTTGCTCTCCCTCTTTATCTGTGCCTTCTTCAGGTAATGATGATAAGATTCTAAGAAGTTCCCTTTCTATGTCAATACCAAGGTCATAATCCTTAAGGGTTAAGATTTGTTCATTATCATTATTCTCTCAAGTTGAAAGGTGATTCAAAGGCACATTAGATGTTGGTTCAGGGGAGGGGGAATTAATTTTATAAGGACAATTGTCAACTATTTCATCATGGTTTTCCTGATCATTTTCATCAAATTGCTCTCATCAATATAATCATTTCCTGATTGCTCTTCTATGGACTCATAAATGTTCCTACCCCAATTTTCTTTTAGTAAATGAGTAAACATGTCATACCCAGTGATAGATACCGGTTCCAACTGGTCAAACCATGGCTTGCAATCCCCATCGAAAGAATCATTGAGGGCACGCATAAAAACATCTTCATCTTCAGCGCCCCAGGATTCCATATACCACCAAAAGACATCCAAATATATTTCAACAGAATCGTACCCAGAGAAACGAGGCAACTTTTTGATATAATCATTTTGCATAAGATGAGGTGCCCCAGGAATTTCAGAGAAATCAAATGGAGAAGGTTTAGCTTGTTTCCTAACACCTCTAGTTATTTGAGTTGGGTACCTAATGGGATTACAATGATCATTCACCTGAGGCTTTGGATAGGTTTGATGCTTACTGGTCCACTTGAGATGGTTGGGAAACCTTTATTGCGTGGGTGAGGGAATTGGTGGGCATCATAAGAATTGTGATAATTAGATTCATACCCATGATCATGATCAAGATCATCCTCATACCAAGAGTCTGACCTCCATCTATCTCTTTCGTCATCTTGCTTTTTAATATTGATTACTGTTTCAGTACATTTTTTTAGGGTTTGTGAAAAATTGAGGATAAATTCTGAATTCATTATGATTTATGTGTTGGGTTCGTTTTTTAGTGGAGTCGCATTGTGAAGGATGGGTCGATCCTCGAGTGGAATCACGTTGTGGAGTTGCCAGGTGAACGAATTGTCGTGTGTTATCCACTAGTTTTGCACTTAGTGGATTTTCGGTGAGTCACCAGAGTATTGAACAAGTACACTTGTTCATGATCAGAGTTCAGAAGTCCGCCAACCTTTTTCTGGGAGTCTGTTCGAAATTTTTTGTAAAACATGTTCATATCCCCTTGGGGAAATTGTAAAAAATGTCCTAGCATTTAATTTTTTATAAAAGGCTCGGCTTCTCGGACTTGAGCATCAAGCCGACTAGCCCAGAGTGTTTTTTCCCTTGGTTATTATTGGTTGTTGAACAAACGACTAATAATTTCAGAGTTTTTCACTCACACCTCCAAAGCTGGGGTAGTTGTCTTGGTGTTTCGGCCTTGGGAGGTTATTAGAGCCTTCATGTCAGTGTTTTTCAACATGCTAGGCATTCGAATTGAGTCGTATGAACATGTACTAGGTCCCCCTAGAGTTTTGTTGGATTCCGAGAAATATATATATATATATATATATATATTTTTTTTAACCGTTTTTTAAGCCATTTTTTAATGGTTTAAATGGAAAAATTCAAAGTGTAATAAAAGTCAGATACAGAGTCTATTTCTGACGTGGGGACACTCGTTTTCACACACGGAGCGTCCACTTTACCGTAGGGACCACTTTCCACATCAGTCAGGCAGCTGAAACATCTCGTGAGGCCATTATTCAGCTAAAGATGCATCAAAAAGATGTTTTAATGCTAAATTACATCAAATTGGCACTAAATGACAAGTTGAAAAAAAGTCAAATTTGATTTGTTTAATGGGTAAAGTGACATGGCATGATGTCACCATAGTCATGCGACTCTTTTCCATGTAAGGGATTTTAAAACTTTGGGTTTGAAAACATAAAGTAATGAGCCAAATAAAAAGGTGACGTCAACCATGGAAGAGCTCACGCTAGCTTAATTTGTGAAGGTTGCGCTAAAGTGTGGACCCCCTCTATCCACATGGAAATAGAACCTTGGCTTATAAGTGATATACCACAAGTTGTTTTTATGAAGGGTAGTGAAGGAGTTTAATTAAGGGTGATGTCAAAGCTCAAAAGAAGTAGCGCATGCATGAAGTGAGAGTTTGATGTGGAGTGAGACTCCACGAGATGAGAATGCAAGCGAATGAGTGGACCCCCGCTCTCATGTTGAGCATTATTTGTTTTGTAAACTTTGGTTTATTACCATGCACATGCATTGGGATGACATCACCTCCCCTCACGTCAACCTTTAGCTCATGCGTGAGAAGTGTAACGACGAGTAGATCTTGTTTGGTAAATTGTGGTGGGTGGATGGATTGAGTGTGTTGGCAACCGGTTTGTGAGTTAACTGAGAGAGGTGTCAATCACCTCTACACTTCAACTCAGTTAACTCCGGCTTGATCTTTAGTTCATTAATTCCCCCCTGGGGCTTGGTTTTTGGTATAAATACGAGGCCTTCTTTCTCATTTTGGAGGGATGGAAGGGACCTTTGCCTATTGTAATGCTGTCGAGATTTTAAGGAATAAAGTTGAAGACTTTGGAGGTCTACCGTGTGCAATTGAATGAATGCTTGTGCTATGAGGTGACGTTGTAGAAGTTTGATTTTATTTGCTAATATTATTGATGGATCTAGCTTAGAAGGTTATTCTAGAACACGTAGGGTAAACATTTACGATTGTTTATTTGTTTACTTGTGCTTTTCTTTCAAGAGGTAGGAAAGTAACCAAATATACTCAGTTGTATTGAGGTTCTTTTGATTTCTTGTTTTCATACACACTAGATCTAATATTGTTGTGCAAAGTATTGTCTCATAGTTTTGCAGGTCACTGATTCGAAGGGGGATTGGAACTCAACTGTCTCTTCTCTTCCCTTTGGTACCTTTACACGATTAATGCAATTTGTTGCAGGGACTCCAAGGCCATCAACAAAAAGGATCAAGCAAGGGCTTGAATTTCCCCATCTTTCAAACTCAAAATTTCCTCTTTGGTTCTGGTTACTTTATAAATGCTTAAGTAAATTAGTTTCTTTTTTTTAAAAGATTATCCAAAGGCTGATTTATTTAAGTACATTGCTAGATCCTAATCTTAAAGCTTTATTCTGAGTAGATCTAGATTGATTAGGTACGTAGTCTTCTTGTTTATCATTTAAGTACTTAATTTTTTATGCTTTTAACGACTGATTTGGCACATGTGGTGCATTTCAGGTGGCTGGTTTTACATTTTTCATGCAAAGATAAGGAGAAGTGTTGCCGGAAAATTAAAGATCTAGGCCATCCAAGGCCTCTCCAAGGCCTCTCGGAGCAACTTCCTTCTTCCTCTTCATTTTTCAAAACCTATAAGCCTTTGGATCCAGATCTGTAAGGACCAAAGGCATCCACCTCTCATGAGCTTTGTAAATACCGTAATAAAAGACTTTGAATAGGCTCTTCAGAGCTGATCACCCTTAGGGGGATTTGTGTCGGTGTCTTTTTTTTATGATTTTATAGTTTTAGTTAGTTTTATCTTTATTTCTGATTTAGTTGTGTATTTGATCAAGGAAGTAAAAGAAATACTTACCCCACGCTCTCTCGAGTACCCCGAAAGGGTGAAAGAGATTCGTGGTAGGATTAATTAGAAAATATTTCTTTTACTTATTTGTTCTTAATTTTTTAAATCAATTTGACCGTTGCTTTCCTGAGTACCCGAAAGGTGAAAGAGACTCTTCAGTCGCCATCTAAACAACTCATTGTTACGTCTCTAATAAAATAAACCAAGACTCCTTCCATGTATGCTCTACACTGCTGCAGCTTATCTAATCAGTTAGCTGTATCAGAAAGGGATACGAGTTACTGGATTTAATAGGAAAATCCACACAAGTCATATTCTCGAGAACTCGAGAGGTTGCAAAGGGTAATTACTACAGAGTCAGGGGGCTACTCCAAGCAGATTCATCCTCGCCCCGTTGGACACTTGGTATTACCGCTTTAGCACTCAGTTCGAAGGGACTTGACTTGTTGGGCCAAACCCACAATTAACCCACGCCCTTAATTACTCATTAATAATTTTAAAACTGACCAACAAGACAACTGCAATACTTACACGACACAACAGCACTCCACTTTTACAAGCACTCCAGATTCATCAGCACTGGTCTGTTTTACTTTCAATGATTAAATCAATTATTGCAAAATGTCGTGAATGGTACTTACATTGTCACATGTTGTTGATGTGATCTCTTTTTTGCAATAGTTTGTTGTGTTATTTTATCCATTTCGTATTAACTCATAGATTTAGTCTTTTCTTTCGTAGACTAAAAACCATAGATTTTCTCCTAATAGGGACCACCCCCCTTGGCTTCGTTAGGAGTTAGCCTAAACGAAGGAGCTGGGATCAGGTGACAGCACCTAGCTCTTTGCTTGCCCCCAAGGCCACACCTTTCCCGCTTGGGAAACAACAGTCCAAAAGATTTTTGCTGACGGTGTGCATTCGGCGGACAACATCGTGTTCACCAACGGATAATGTCGTAGGAGAGGTGAGTAAAATGTAGTGATTGTGGAGTTTAATCAATTGAAAATTTCTATCATTGGATTTTGATCGGATGTGATATGAATGATAAGACAATAAATGCATTCACAATCGCCGAAGGTAAAAAGCTACCAAGGTAAACCTCTGCTTCCCTGGTGCCAAACATGTTGGCAACGAGAACAGGAGTAGGGCATAAGGATAAATGTCGAATCAAGGTAGGCCTCTTCCTCCTCGACAACAACGCCAAAAATGTTATCACGAATCTTGTAGTTGCCCCATGGATTGATGCTATTTAGGATGACAGAGGGGACGGGCAACCAAAGTATTGACCTACGAATACCTCAACCCCCAAACAATGGATGGTTGTCACGCTAGTTGGGATATCCTTCGCTTTATGCCATTGAAGCCCAAGTGACAAAGAGGGAGACCCAAACCTATCCTAAAAGGACAGACCTACTGCTAATCACCAGATCAAACCCAGACATAGAATACGTAAGGTGAAAGCTTAAAACTCTAGATTTAAGGAATAAGCCACGATTTAAGAGATGCTAGAGTGGAGTTGGTTACGGGTGTTGGAAATGTTGCTCAAGCCAAATATAACAGTGACTTGTGGGATTTAAAGATCAGATCTAGGATGAGTGTGCTTGTTCAATTGATCAAACCTGAGGCCGTGAGGGGATTTAAATAAAAATATGGAAATTCCCAAGGCGAGGCTAAATCAGAGAATTAGGGATTACGACACACTTGTTCGGATGAAAGATTTGACAGAAAGAAGAAATCCAAACAGAAACCGGAAAAAGAGGACACATAGGAAACATGCTGACAGTTTAGGATGGGCGCTTTCTCCCAGGGATTAGTGCTACTTTAAGGCAAGCAAATGGAGTCCCAAAACGACGCCTAGGAGAGAGGTTTTTTGTGATGGTCAACAAATCCCAGATCGCCAAATTTGCATATTTCTAGTGCAAATCGATCCGATGATTTTTCCTAATTTCTACAAGTGATTTTTTTAGTGAAGTGTGTGATGTGCAATGCATGAAAATTGAAACGTTGAGAACTAACCTGAGAAGGTACCTGAAACTTGTAGATATCCTCCTAGATGATGAAGAATGCTTCCTCGAAGATCAAGCGAGAGATCCGGGTAAGATCTTGGTGATTTTGTGCTTTGCTCAATGTCCTTGGCACCCCCTTCCACCTGCCACACCAAAGAAATCAATTAGCAACGACAGATAAATAGGATTTGCAAAATAGAGAAGATACGGGAATGAGAAATCATAAAGAAGTAACCACTACCTGAGAACCAAACCGAAAGCTGGCAACAAAGTGAGCCCCCCCACCAATGTGCCTTCCTTCAATTCACCTCCTTCAACCTGCAAATACATTGGTACAAGAAAAGATACGAGAACTATGTCGGATTTATCTCAATGCAGGAGATAAGCAATACCAATCATCGTCAGATTCATCTATCTACAAGAACACAAGTGTTGAATCCCAGAAAAATCTCTTTATTAGAAGTTCCAATGCCAGAGCTCATGCTTTACAATGGGGGGGTCTCGTCTTTTTATAGCTTTTGAGAGACACAAACCCTAACTTATTTTTACATCCAACGATTGAGATTATACCATCATCAACGGTGGAGATCAACTTTACATGGATCAATACATAGATCACTTTGACTAGATCAAGGGAGGCGCACTTTTTGCTTAATGACAACTTGTCTATGTCAAAAAATAATATAACATAAGATATGATCATGATAATCCATCTAAAGGGGGTCACTAGGGGCTTAATTCACCCTATGCCCCATTACAACCTCAAACCATAAGATATAACACTGTAATACATCAAGTGGCCAAGATGAGGGGCACCCCTTAGGGGACGTCCTCATGGGCTAAGCCAAAATAAAATAATCTTGGACCAAATGTTGACTGAAACTGATGAAGAAGTGTCTGAAGAGCCATAACACATCAACTGGATGAATTTCCTACCATTTCCTTGACTTCCTTAGCCAAATCGATTTTTCAGTAATTTCCTAGTTCATTTTCTGGTGGCACAACCTCTGAAAATCATAAAAGTCATCATATCTTCCTTCAGGCTGAGAACTGGGGAAAACTAACTGCACTGAAGCATTTGGAGACATAGAAGAATGGTATAAGTGACTGCTCATACCCCTTGGAACACTGTGGTGCTCTTGAAGAACCAAAATCGTTGTAGTAATAATATAATCTAGCCAATAATAAAGTGATAATAATCACTGATCATGCAATCTGAGGCCAAACTCTAAAAACTGGAACTGCAGTATTGGTCCTGGACATGTCTGGAGTAAATATTGTGAGCACCCACAGTCCATTGAGAGGGGGGGGGGTGAATCTATGGACTCAAGAAAAACTTTCCAAATTAACAACTTTGTAAAAGAGTTAACTATACATTTTGACTTTTGGTAATTACTTCTTTCAGTAGTTTACTAAGATCTTTTTATCATGTTCAATAAACAGTCATATACACTAGTAAACATCAAGATTCTCATAAAAAATAAAACTTATATTTATATCTGAAATTTTACAAGAAATGTATGGAGGTGCTTCAACACCTCGAGAGGCTTACAACCTCTGGTTTATCAGCTTCAGCTGAAAGGGTGCTACAACACCCTAGGCAAACTACAACTTGCCAAAGGACAAATATGTCCTTCCTTTGCTCCGCCCAACCACCCTTAGAATAAAATAGTACTTAATTGCTAGTTGCAATTATTTTCTCAAACAGTCCTCAAGACTGTCATACCTTGAATTCACTTGATCTAACCTGGAACAAGTTTCAAGTGCTTCACTTGATTAGACTTCAAGTACTTCACAATTAGAGCTTGGTTAGTTTTCTGCTAGAATTGATCAACTTCGGATTATGGCAAACTTTCAGAACTTTGAATTCATATCACTGATTAGACCTTAGTCAACCCTTAACTGTGATAATCTTCAAATCAACTGGACCCTGATTCACTTCTTTTGATGCTAGTCAGACTTGTGATCAACTCGGACTTCTCACAAGTTCGGACTGTGGCTGCTTAATGGAACTCTGATAAAACCCTGAATGAAAACGATTCACCAACTGGGACTTCTTCACAGTCACCTTTAGACCTGTTCTTTAATTCAGCAAATAGGAAAAACATATAACTTGGATATGCTCAGCTCTCTAGACTGTTCCTCGACTACTGCTACTGCTCGACCCCTTCAGACTGCTCCTCGACCCCTCTAGACTGCTCCTCGCCCCCCCCTTTCTCCTCTGCCACAGAGAAACTTCGCACACTTCTCTTTTCACCATTTTGAATGAAGTGTCATAGGTTATTTATACTAGTTTCCCGTGGATTTTACTGAGCCGACCTGATATTATTTTATTTTTATTTTTATTTAATGATTATCAAATCATCATCTAAGACAGCTGAGTCGACTTGCAAGGGTTTTTATTTATTTTTATATATTTTTAATGCAAAGCATGAGGGCTGGCCAACTTAACACATGAGGGGCTGCTTGGTAACTCCGATGGCATGGGGGGTTGCTCAATGACACGGGCTCTAGCCACGTTGGATGGAGCTCAGAGGCTTAGTTGACATCAATGCCAACATAAATGCCAACAATATCCCCCTTTGGCATTGATGGCAACATTAAGTAAAACAGGCTCCCCCTCACAAGAAGCTCCCCCTGTCATACTGATCTAATTCTTCTTGTTTTACTTGCTCTAATTCTCCCCCTTTAACATCAATGACAAAGCTGCTACTGATCTCCTTCTGACAGGCACTGATACTATATGTTGGTTGCTACTTGATAAGCCTTCAATTTAAGCTTCAATATATAATTTTGCCTGAGCACAAAACATCATCATTGATGCTGTCATCGTCTTCAAGTTTAGTCTTAACTGATTTCTTTAGTAGGAGTTGTATTGAACCTCTTCATGTCGAAATTCTTGAGTGCCTTTCACACAGCATCTAAACTTATGGTAGCATGACTATCTTTTAATTCATGAGTACCATTTAACTCGAACTTTTAATTATCTTAGGATGACTATCTTAATCTTGATAAGATCCAAATATCTGATTTTACTCTCCTTCGAACTTCAACTTTTCTTTAACTTCAAATGAGTAACCTTGTCTTTCTCCCCCTTTTTGGCTGTTGATTCAAGTCCTGAACCTGCTATCTGTGGCTGCCTTGGGTGCTTAGACTTTATAGCACCCTCCTTAAACCATGTGAAAAGACGTTCAATATTGAAGGGAGATAACTCCCAGCTTCTGCCTTAGATAATCGAAGGAATCTTTGGGCAGAGCTTTGGTAAAGATGTCAGCTACTTGTTCCTTTGTATTCACATATTCCAATTTCACCTGTTGTTCATTAACTTGTTCTCGAAGAAAATGATACTTGATAGGTATATGCTTGGTCTTGGAGTGCAAGACCAGATTCTTAGATATGCTGATGGCACTCGTATTGTCATAGTAGATTGGTATAGGTTGATTGTATTCGACTTCAACTTCTTTTAATGATTCCTTCATCCACAAAACCTGAGTGCAACACTCAGCTGTTGCTATATATTCGGCCTCAATAGTAGACAAGGAAATGGATGACTGCTTTCTGCTTGACCATGCTACCAGGCATTCTCCTAAGAAGAATGCATTCCCACTAGTACATTTCTTGTCATCTAAACTGCCTGCCCAATCTGCATCGGTATAAGCTATAAGGTTAAACTTCTGATTTTTTGGATACCAGAGTCCAAGCTCAGCTGTACCTTTGAGATATCTGAAGATTCTCTTGACAACCAATACATGTGAAGTTTTTGGGCAAGACTGGAATCTGGCTACCATACCAACAACTTGCATGATGTCAGGTCTTGAAGAAGTTAAATATAACAGGCTGCCTATCATAGACCGATAGTGTGAAACATCAACTAATGGTGCATCATCATCTTTATTGAGCCTGCAACTAGTTGTCATAGGTGTACTTACAGGGGCACACTCATCCATTCCAAAAAAATTTAGTATTTCTTTTTGATACTTGGACTGAGATATAAAAATCCCCTTAGATGTTTGAGAGATCTGAAGTCCAAGGAAGAAAGGCAGTTTTCCAATCATGGACATTTCAAATTCTCGTGCCATGACGTCAGCAAACTCATGACTCAGTTTATCATTATTGCAACCGAAGATAAGATCATCAACATAGACCACAGTAATCAAAAGTTCATCTTTCTCTAGTTTGGAATAAATATTATTGTTTGCATTGCCTCTTTTGAAACCCTGTTGAATAAGAAAGTTGTCCAACCGAGCATACCAAGCTCTCGGAGCTTGCTTAAGCCCATAAAGGGCCTTCTTCAACTTCCAAACATAATCTTCTTTTCCAGGCTGTTTGAAACCCTTAGGTTGTTCAACGTAGATTTCTTCATTTAGTTCACCGTTCAAAAAGGCAGATTTTACATCCAGCTGATATACCTTGAAATTTTTAAAACAGGAGTATACAAGGAACATTCTGATAGCTTCCATGCGAGCAACTGGGGAAAATTTTTCATCAAAGTCCACTCCTTCAATCTTAGCATAACCTTTGCATACAAGTCTAGCTTTATTTTTGACTATCTTGCCTTCTTCATTCATCTTGTTTTTGAACACCCACTTGGTGCCAATTATATTTTTGTCTTTTGGTCTAGGAATCAGATCCCAGTTCCGCTTTTCTTAATTTAACTGAGTTCATCACTCATTGCCTTTGCCCATGATTCATCTGTATGTGCTTTGGTGAAGGTTTTGGGCTCAATGGTTGATAGCAGGGCAAGATCTCTTCTTGATGTTTTTCTGAGTTGAATTCCATCTTCAATATCTCCTATGATGAGATCATCAGGATGATCTCTCTTAACTAACTTTACTGAAGGTTTATTAGACGCTGATCTTCTGCCAGTTGTTGTGGATGTAGGTTCTTCTTCATCTTGTTTCCTGTCTTGTTCTTCATTCTAATTTTCTGCTTCATCCTTCACTGATTTTGCTTCTTGATTGACTGTATCTTCTACTTCAATTTCACTTAGGTCTTTATTGTATTTAGGTAGTTCCTCATCTACTTTAACATCTATGCTTTCAACAATCCTCCTCAGCCTCTTGTTATAGCATTTGTATGCTTTCTTACTTGTAGAGTACCCAAGAAATATTCCTTCGTCAGATCTGGAGTTAAATTTTCCATTATCATCATTGATCTTGATGTAACACTTGCTTCCAAATACCTTAAAATATCCAACTGAAGCAGGTCTACCTTTCCACAGCTCGTACGGTGTTTTATCACTGTTGATGTAATATCCCAAATACTGATATTCTCTAATGTTCTATGATAGTGCTGACTCGCATACTCAACCTCATACAAATTTGCAAAATAATTGTGCATGCAAATTCGCCATGCAAAAATGCCCTAAAATATAGTTGAATTAGGGTTAGGATTTTGCAGAGAGAAATTAACACTTAGCATTGATATTCTGGCTGATAATGACTCCAGAGATAGCTGCATGCATAAGGATTCGGATGGGTTGTCTAATAATGCTCTTTTCCTCCGGTGTTACTACCCCGCAGTACCGTAAAAACCCTCCAGACTGAAGGTGACGTTTTTGTAGGAGGAGAGGTCCATTCGGGATGAAACTTTCTGAGCTTGTCTATCTACTGATGCCAGAGAGATGGCCTAGCACATGCGGAGGTTTGACTACCTCTAAGTGCCCTAGCGAATTGATTAGCAGTTCTGCTGCTCACGCCCCAACTGATCTGTTTGGCTGATAGCTGCTCCAGGTGAGCAAACTGATGGCTGATAATCACTGCATACCGTAGGATAGGCCTGCTGAGAAAGAGGAAGCTGACATGCGGAGGAAAGACTGGGTTTTGTGGTCCCAACGAATCCTTCTGTGTTTTCCCAGCTACTTCCGGCTACAAAACGTGGATCTGCTAATAACCCTTCAGAATGTGCTGGATCTCCGAACACTGTAGTATATGATGGATGCAATCGATAAACCTAGATGATCTATCCCAATAAGAGACTAGGGCAGATATCTCACTTCCGAACCCTCGCTAGCTGAAGACATCATCTCCAACCCCAACTGCGGCGGCTACACGTTGTGTTGCTCCTCGAAACTCCAAAATCAATCAACAATAACAATAGATCCCCTCTTTGGTGCAATAACCCTGCTTAAATAGAATAACACGTACGTTTAGGGTTTCCATGTCACTTTTAGGGTTTACGCGTCACTTTTGCATGCATGCAATTCTAATTTCATGTTGACTTTAACACTAAAATAAGGCCTGCATGCTCCACATGCCTTATGATATGAACTCTTATGGCCTTCTTACTACACTGATGACTTAATAATACTGAATTGATGTACCTTTTTGCTCCTAGTGCTATTAGTCCTCAGTTATCCCCTTTTTATAAAAACGGAACATTACAGTCCTCCCTCGCCAAAGATTGCTTGTCCTCGAGCAATGCCAACGCAAATCCACAATCAATCAACTGAACCAACTGAATCCGGGGATGATCCCAAGGTCCCAAATTATCCTAAGAGATCTGTAGCACCCTCTGCTCAAAACACTGCACTGTACGGTACCATCACCAGAGATCTTCTGAAAGCATCCTCTAGCAATCACTAAACTGTTAGTCACTGTAAACCCAGGGTCCCAAATCAATTTGAGAATTGCAGAGGTCAAAATGCATCCACCGCTACCCTGCGTAGTATCGACACAAGGAGCATCATGTAGACTCCCAAGTAACGCCATCAGTAAACACTCTATCTATTCCTCATAAGGTCTTCCACCTAGATCCCAATGCAAACTTGTGCATATTTCATCCCAAATATCTAAAGGCTCTTGTGGGACTATACCCTTGGCTAGGAATGTCTTCTCAAGAATCGCCCACTCAATAGGATACCAACTCTTAATCTCTCTCCAATCCAACCCCCGAAAAGTACCTTGTCCATAAGCACCATCATAAAGAATAATCCTACCAAGCTGACATTCGGCCCTTCTGATTTCAACTGGAATGCTCATATACTGCTGGTCAATTTCTCGATCCTGGCCAACCTGTAAAAACCATCCGCCATTATGCAAATGTGGACTCAAGCTACTGCAAGCCCTGTCTATGTACTCCTTAAGAGGACTGCTTTGAAATGCAATAGTATGTTTCTCCTCCTGCCCCATCAAGGAATCTAATTGTTGTTCAATACTAGAAATCCTGACCGCTGACTTGGTACACACAACTTGAAGAACTGTAAGCTCAACATCTCGTTGTACTATGGTGCCTCGAAGTATCTTGGCCCTCTCTTTCATCGCTAGAATGCTTTCTTTAACACGTTCAATCTTCTTTCGGTGACTATCATCTGAAAACTCTATCTCATGCATGTATAAACTCTCCCTAACCTCCATGTGTGACTGCTCACTGTCTTGACTGCTGTGCTCATTACCTTGCACCTCATGTATTTGGCCTGTCATAACTGTCTAGACTCCTGCTGTAGGTGATGAAGAGTGTACCAACTCCAACTCATCACACGGCTTGTCCACAATCTGACGAGCGAATGTGCTTGTGTCACTAGACTCACAGGATGGCTCTAATGCGATCTTCTCATGCACATCCTCATCATGTACTGTTAACTCCAAATGAAGCTCACCAACAACTTGTACTTCATGCTCATCTTTCTTCCTTCCCCCAACTATGCCTTTAAGGAGATCCTCATCCAAATCCTTGGGTTGGCTCCCGAACTTGATGGTGTAATAATCTTGAAAGGACAATGCTGCACATACCTCGTCACCCAAGGCTAGATACTCCTGATATCGAGGCAAGTGTTGAAGTACTACCAACCTCTGCCAATTTCCAGTCAAGATCCTTCTCATTGTCTTCATGTTCTCACAAGCTAGCAAAGAATAACCTTTGTTCTGACATGCACTTCACCAACATCACCGACATGCATTTGCATGTACATGCATGCATCAACCTGCACTTTTATTCAATTTCTATGTGCCCACAACTGGCAAGGATCATGCTCTGATACCACTTTAATATCCCAAATACTGATATTCTCTAATGTTCTATGACAGTGTTGACTTGCACACTCAACCTCATACAAATTTGCAAAATAACTGTGCATGCAAACTCGCCATGCAAAAATGCCCTAAAATATAGCTAAATTAAGGTTAGGATTTTGCAGAGAGAAATTAACACTTACCACTGATATTCTGGTTGATAATGACTTCAGAGATAGTTGCATGCATAAGGATCTAGATGGGTGGTCTAATAATGTTCTTTTCCTCCGGTGTTACTACCGCGCAGTACCGTAAAAACTCTCCAGACTGAAGGTGACGTTTTTGTAGGAGGAGAGGTCCGTTCGAGTTGAAACATTCTGAGCTTGTCTGTCTGCTGATGCCGGAGAGATGGCCTGGCACATGCGGAGGTTTGGCTGCCTCTAAGTGCCCTAGCGAATTGATTAGCAGTTTTGCTGCTCATGCCCCCAACTGATCTGTTTGGCTGATAGCTGCTCCAGGTGAGCAAACTGATGGTTGATAATCACTGCATACCGTAGGATAGGCCTGCTGAGAAAGAGGAAGCTGACATGCGGAGGAAAGACTGGGTTTTGTGGTCCCAACGAATCCTTCTGTGTTTTCCTTGCTACTTTCGGCTGCAAAACGTGGATTTGCTAATAACCCTTCGGAATGTGTTGGATCTCCGAACACTGTAGTATATGATGGATGCAATGGATAAACCTAGATGATCTATCCCAATAAGAGACTAGGGAAGATATCTCACTGCTGAACCCTCACTAGTTGAAGACATCGTCTCCAACCCCAACTGCCGCGGCTGCCGCTATTCTGCTCCTCGAAACTCCAAAATCAATCAACAATAACAATAGATCCCCTCTTTGGTCCAATAACCCTGCTTAAATAGAATAGCATGTACTTTTAGGGTTTGCATGTCACTTTTAGGGTTTACACTTCACTTTTGCATACATGCAATTCTAATTTCATGTTGACTTTAACACTAAAATAAGGCCTGCATGCTCTGCATGCTTTATGATATGAACTCTTGTGGCCTTCTTACTACACTGATGACTTAATAATACTGAATTGATGTACCTTTATGCTCCTAGTGCTATTAGTCCTCAGTTATCCCCTTTTTACAAAAATGGAACATTACAGTTGACTTTGAGTTGGGCTCGGTTTATAATGTATACTTTTGTTGCTATTGCTTCCCTCCAGAAGGTATCTGCAATGTTGGCCTCGAGAAGCATAGTTCTGGTTGTTTCTTGGACAGTGCTATTCTTCCTTTCTGAGACTCCATTTTGTTGTGGAGTTTTTGCTGTACAGAACTGCCTTTGGATTCCATGACTTTCACAAAACTGATTGAACTCATTGGATGTGAATTCACCTCCGTTATCAGATCTTAAGCACTTGATCTTGTGACCACTTTCATTTTCTACCAAGGCTTTGAAGATTTTGATTTTGTTAAATGCTTCTGATTTTTGTACCTTTCTCCTTGCAAGGATTGGGTTCGAGTAGGTCCACATAGATCTGTATGAATCGATTCCAAAGGTTTTGAGGTTGAGGATTGTTCCTTCCTTTTGAAACTTGCCCTAATTTGCTTTCCATGTTGACACAAGTCACATAAACTTGGTGTTGGCTTGGATAACTTGGGTAAACCTCTAACCGCCTTTGTTCTGCTGATTTTGCCTAGGTTGTCAAAGTTTAGATGTCCCAATCTTTTGTGCCATAACCAATTCTCATCAGTGCGACCAACATAACAATTTTCTCCCTGGATCTCTTCTAAAATGTAAACATTTTTGGGAGTTTTGGTTCCTCTTCCAACGATTCTTTTTGACCCATTCCTTTGAATTCACAGCCATGAGCATAAAAGACAATATTGTAGTCAGAATTACATGTCTGTCCTACACTCAGCAGATCATGTTTTAATCCCTGCACATATAACACATTTTGTGCCTTTGCTCTTCCTTTTAGAGCAACAGTCCCTTTGTTGATTATTCTAGCTGTGCCATCATCACCAAATGACACATCTCCACTTTTTCCTTTGGTCAAAGAGATAAATTTCCTTTTGTCACCCGTCATATGCCTGGTGCAACCGTTGTCAATATACCATTGATCTTCATCCTTTTGAGCATAAAGGGCCATCCCACAAAAGTCATGAGCCCTTTCTTCATCTTCATAAGAACTTTTCTTCAATCGACAGTCTTGTGCTGAATGTCCAAAATTATTACATGTTGTGCACTCATCTTCATATTTGTTAAGTACTGAGAAAGGATTTTTATTTGAAGGATCATACATGTTGTGACTCCTGATTTGATTCAAATTTGTATTCGTTGTCCTAGCAAGATTTCTCCTTATTGGTGCCTTACAGTCAGTTGCCATGTGACCAAAATTATTACAGGTATAACAGTTCTCATAGAACAAACTTGGATATTTTTGTCCTCTAGTATAGTTCTAATTGTTTGTAAAAGATGCTGGATACCTTTGTCCTCTAGCAGAATTCTGATTGTTTGACTTTGCAGTGTGTTACCACCTAAGTTGTACTTAGTGGTTTTTATCAAGTGAGCCCGGTGAACCGGACAGGGCTAACTTGTTTGGACTTCAAAAAGACCTTTGGAAGTACTT
>LPNX010947249.1:100296-144814 GCA_001517045.1 Pseudotsuga menziesii
CCACAGTGATTGGTCTCCAAAGATTATTTGGGACAGGTTGGTACCTTCTAGTTTCATCATTATTTTTTAGTGTATCGACATAACTCTTTGAGGTGTTTATCTCCATGTTTTTGAGGCTGCTAATCTCCTTGATTAGTTCTTCACTTTCTTTTTCCCTGTCTATGAGCAGTTTAGAGGCTTCTTCCAATGGTTGCCTGATCTTTCTCAACTCTGTCCTGTGTTTGACCAACTTGTCTCTCATGCTTCGAACTTCTTGGTCTTTAGAGCATTCAGCCTTTGATTCTTCAAAACCAATTCCACTTCTATCTCCAAAGTCTCTTTGTTGGTGGATTAGATTGTTCAAGTCGACTGAGCTTTTTTCAAACTTTCTAGTGAGCATGTCTGACTTCTTTAGCTGTTCTTGTAGATCATTGATTTCATTTTCCTTCTTCATTAGGTCCTCTTTCAGGTCCTTGACTAACTGTCTTTTGGTTGTGACATATTCTCTTGTCTGCTTCTTGTTAATATCCCTCAAACAATCAGAATTCTGCTAGAGGACAGAGGTATCCAACATCTTTTACAAACAATCAGAACTATACTAGAGGACAAAAATATCCAAGTTTGTTCTATGGGAACTGCTATACCTGTAATAACTTTGGTCACATGGCAACTGACTGTAAGGCACCAATAAGGAGAAATCTTGCTAGGACAACGAATACAAATTTTTGGCTGTGACATATTCTCTTGTCTGCTTCTTGTTAATATCCCTCAAGTTTTCTATTTCTTCTAGGGCTGCTACTAATTCGGCCTCAAGATCAACTACAGTTGTTTCTTCATTTGATTCTTCATGATGATGCTGATTTTCCATTGCAAGAAACATAAATTCATTTTTTTCAAGGTCCGAGTTTTCCTCATCTTCATCAAAGTCTGATACTTCATCATTAGCCTTGGAATATAGATTTTGCTTCTTCATCATTTTACCTTTGAATTGATACTTATTTTGATTAGTCATACCTCTGTCTCCTTTGTGTGGGCACTTGGCAGCAAAGTGACCTATTTTTCCACAGTTGAAGCACTTCAAAGGGAGCTTACCCTTATATCTACCAGTGCCTCTAGGCAGTTTGTTAACAAAGTTTGCCATCTCCTCATCTGAGACATCTTCAAGATCACCAGATAACTGACCCTTCTTGTCTTGCTGATTCTTCGTTGCAACTTTAAAGGATGCTTCTTTAGGCTTAGAGTCTTCGATCCTCATTTCATAGGTCATGAATATCCCATGCAACTCATCCAATTTGAGTTGGTCCAAAGTATCACTGTCTTCAACTGCCGAAAATTTGAGATTGAATCTGGAAGTTAGAGATCTTAGTATCTTTTAAACTACCACTTTTATTTCTTCTCTAAGCCCTCTCATAGTGTTTACCACTTCTTCAACCCTTTGAAGATATGCAACAATGTTCTCTTCTCACATCATCTTTAGTCCTTCAAACTGAGACCTGTAAGTCTGCAATTTTGCCTTTTGGACCTTTGAATCACCTTTGTATACATTGTTCAGCTTGTCCCATACTTCGTTGGCAGTGTCATAATTCATGATTTTGACAAACTCTAAGTTTTCCAATCCTCCTAAAATTGCATTCAAGGCTGTCGTATTGTTTTCACAAGCCGCCTTTTCTTCGTTAGTTGTTGGTGCATTCTTAGGTATCACATACCCATTGGTGATACTGGCCCATACATCAAAACCTAGAGACATCACATAGGCCTTCATTCTTTTGCTCCGAAAGGTATAGTTTGTTCCATCAAACTTAGGAATTTCCCTAAACTTCATGGTTTGACAAGGATGCGCTCTTCAAGAATTACCTTCAAGCTGATCTAGCTATAATGAAGGTACTGGCTCTGATACCAACTGCAAGCACCCACAGTCCACTGAGAGGAGGGTGGGTGAATCTATGGACTCAAGAAAAACTTTCCAAATTAACAATTTTGTAAAAGAGTCAACTATACCTTTTGACTTTTGGTAATTACTTCTATCAACAGTTTACTAAGATCTTTTTATCATGTTCAGTAAACAGTGATATACACTAGTAAACATCAAGATTCTCATAAAAAATAAAACTTATATTTATATCCGAAATTTTACAAGAAATGTATGGAGGTGCTTCAACACCTCGAGAGGCTTACAACCTCTGGTTTATCAGCTTTAGATGAAAGGGTGCTGCAACACCCTAGGCAAGCTACAACTTGCCAAAGGACAAATATGTCCTTCCCTTGCTCCACCCAACCACCCTCAGAATAAAATAGTACTTAACTACTAGTTGCAATTATTTTCTCAAAGTCCTCAGACTGTCATACCTTGAATTCACTTGATCTAACCTGGAACAAGTTTCAAGTGCTTAACTTGATTAGACTTCAAGTACTTCACAATTAGAGCTTGGATTGTCTTCTGCTAGAATTGATCAACTTTGGATTATGGCAAACTTTCAAAACTTTGAATTCATATCACTGATTAGACCTTAGTCAACCCTTAACTATGATGATCTTCAAATCAACTGGACCCTGATTCACTTCTTCTGATGCTGATCAGACTTGTGATCAACTCGCACTGCTCACAAGTTCGGACTGTGGCTGCTTAATGGAACTCTGATAAAAACCTGACTGAAAAAGATTCACCAACTGGGACTCCTTCATAGTCACCTTTAGACCTGTTCTTTACTTCAGCAAACAGGAAAAACATAAAACTTGGATTTGCTCAGCTCTCTAGACTGTTCCTCGGCTACTGCTGCTGCTCGACCCCTTCAGACTGCTCCTCAGTCCTTCTAGACTGCTCCTCACCCCCCTTTCTCCTCCGCCACAGAGAAACTTCGCACACTTTGCTTTTCACCATTTTGAATGAAGTGTCATAAGTTATTTATACTAGTTTCCCCTGGATTTTACTGAGCCTACCTGATATTATTTTATTTTTATTTAATGATTATCAAATCATGATCTAAGATAGCTGAGCCTACTTGCAAGGGTTTTATTTCTTTTTATATATTTTTAATGCAAAGCATGAGGGCTGGTCGACTTAACATACGAGGGGCTGCTTGGTAACTCCGATGGCATGGGGGTTACTTAATGACATGGGATCTAGCCACGTTGGATGGAGCTCAGAGGCTTAGTTGACTATCAATGCCAACACAAATGCCAACAATTATGGGCTGTGTTATTTTTTGAGCCACTGCATTGGGAACCGTGTTTGACTTGGTCAACTAGGTTGACCAGGTCAAAGTACCCAAACTGTAGGTGAGATGTTGAACTAGGATGATCCTTCATGCATCCAAGGTAAGAACTACTCGAAGATGTATATTAAAACCCAACTTTAATCATGCTATTCAAAATCATGTTGACAATAATAATATAATATAACCATTAAGATATACCTGTGTACTAGAAAAATCATTGAACCTTCTAGAAGTCCCTTGTGTACGCCATACTTACAAAACTTAAACCATTTGCTAGTGCTGGGTGAGGATGAAAACAAGGCTAAGTAATGGTTGATGACCTCTTGTTGGTTTTGACAATGTGATCTCTCCGAATGATAACAATTACACTCAACCAAAATGACATATGCATGATAGATAACAATAGGGGATGGTGGTGTCTCATAAATGGATAAAGTACTTGGGTTTGTTTCCTTCAAACCCTAGCAAGTTTTTCTTTTCATTACTTTGCAACACTGGTCAAACTTCAAAGGTAGGTTCCCTGGAAGCCTTTAGGCTTCAGTAAATGACAAGGACATAACCTTTGCAGGTTAGTCTCACCCTGTTTCCCTGTAGGGGCAAATGAGTCGAACACTATACAAGGAATGAGTGCTCATCCTTTGACCATTGACCTTTTCAATAAATTTTTATTTCACTTAAGATGGTAGCCAGCCTACAAAAGCAGGTGGCTTGGAAAGCCTTTTGAGCTCCAGTATGGCCTCCAGTAAATGACTAAGTCCTAGCCCCGTTACCAGCGAGCATCCATAGCCCCGACGGGTTTTTCTCACCCTGTTACCCCTATGGAGGGTAAATGAGCGTAACATTATACAAGGAATGAGTGCTCATCCTTTGGCCACTGCCTACTTTTGTTTAACATTCATACTCTGCATCATTTAGATATAACGGTTATGCGTTCTGATGCTTTAGTGTCTGAAGACACTGTTGGGTGGACCACTTGTTTTGAGGACTAAAGGAAGACTACCTGGTGAACTTAGCCACATTGGCCAAGCCACATACTTCATAGCCAAAGACACATAACAACATGGAATCTATCATGCACAGGGGTCAAGATGGGGAAAAGGTCTTCAATCTCACAAGTCTAAATCAACCAAGGTCATGGGAGAAGAAAAACAACTACGGATGAACTGAATGGATGGGGACAAGTGATACATGGAACTAGCATAGCACTAAGGTTTAAACTTTGTGTAAAGCATGGCATAGACAATAGCCTTCAATATTAGACTCTTTGATCAATCACAACACATGTTTTAAGCATTAGTACATATGTAAATTTAAGCATAAGTCACCATGATCATCCTAACACGACAAGCCTAGGTGTTTAACATACATCAAAGAGCGCAAACTCACTAAGGAGTCATATACATGATCTCACCATATGCCTGTCTCTATTTGATAAGCCCCTCTGTAACTGTGCCACATCTAATTTGCTACTCTGCTCAATGAACTAGGTCACCACTGAAATCCTCTCAATGGTCAAGAAAATCTCAGTCCTGGCAAGAAAATGCTGCTAACAAAGCTCTGAGATGGCTGAGGCTAAAAAGATCCATGCTAAAACCCCATCTGAATGAATAGCTCGGAAAAATAAAGAGATCAATCTGTATGTTGTATCATGGTAGCCAAGCTGCAATATATATGTGATAATATATGGCTTCAACTAGGACAAGTGCTCTAATGAAGAGAGTGCTCGAGAACCTTAGAATTCTCCGGTCCTCAGCACCATCTCAACAACAAAATCCAACACTTATTTTCTGCTTCCTCTTTAGGTGTTACCTGTTTCTGTGCACATGGAAGCAAGAAATACTAGAGCAACATGTATGGGAAAAATATATGCGTAAAATAAACTGACAAAAGCAATACTGGAAAATAAACTATACTCTAAGCAACATAATTAAACTATGCAAAATCCAGAAGAAAGACTCATAAGACTCGGGACACATGCAACACTCAGAAAATAAAAGACTCAAACTTCTGCTCAGAGGAGCTTATTCAATCCTACCTACCCTAGTTTAACCAGTCAGACAAGTGCTAAGTAAAATCATAGATCCAATGTAACCACTTGCTCAAAGGATCAATTAATCTTTCTTTATAATTGGCACAAAAAGTCAAAGATGGCTTGGAAGTAATACGAATGAAAACTGAAACCATTCTAACATGATGCTTAAGATTGACAAAAAGATTTGGAAAATGCGGGATGAAATCATGCGAGGGTTGGAACTGTTTGTTGCAAACTTCATCCATCAAGATGCTAATAGAATCATAATGCGAGTTCGTTCTTGATGGAAGAAGACAATAGGACTCAAGATTTATCCATTCCGAGGAATTCTTTGTTTTCTCTTCCCAACTAAGACATCCATTCTGTTAACTCCAAGAAAAATGGGCGAACCAGATTGGGACAAATTGTATTGCAGTGAAATTAAAATTGAAATCAAACCCACTCATTTTTCGAAAATGGAGAAAAGATGAAACTGAGCTTTATATACCTTCTCTAGCCACCCATAAGAAAGATTGGTCAACTGAAAATGTTATTCATCCAAGCAGACTGAAAAAACACATTTTCTCCAATTATGCGACCATGTTTAGACTCTTGACTGAAAATTTTGAAAGTAACAGCTTGATTAGAACACAAGCCCATACAAGACGACTCAAATAGTTGGGATGGGAGGGTGGATTGGAAATTTTCTCCCATATGACTTAGAATAATTGATCTCAAAAATTGATGAGAGGAAAATGTTTTTAATTTAATTCCAGGATTGATTTCAAGATTTGAAACAAGGTCAGTATCCACACATTGAACCAACACACCCTGATTAAGGATTGAATGAGAAATTTTATTGATATCATTAGGACAGGGATGTTTTTTATCAGGTCCAAGTCGATTTTTAATTCCCTGTTTGGAATTGGATTAGCATCCCAGGGAGTTACACAAGGTATCAAGTTCAACAAGGCTACCTTACTTAGGGCCGTCATTGATTTTGTAAACACAAGCTGAGTTTTCTGTTTTCAGATATTAATCAAATTTTGAGATTGCTGAGCAAATGTTATGATAGAAGTGCTGCAACTTCCATCTTTGTTCCATTGCACTCCCCACCCCACCTCATGTCAGTTCAGTTGTTATGAATTTTTCTCATCATCTCAAAACTGATCATTGCCCTTTTTACTGGTTATTTTACCACGTCGTATTGCTTATACTTGCCATGGTTACAGCTCAGGGGCAAATATTCTGGATTCTGTTTATCCATTGGCTATAATATATTTTCAAAGAAGCATCTAGAAGAAAATTTCTTTTGAGGGCTGTTTGGTTTGTCTTTTTACTCTTGGCAGAATAACTAACTTTTTGACCTGTTAAGGTTTCTGTTTAATATGAAAGTGATGATGGCATCACTGTTTAGTGTATACAAATCTTTATTTCACTATATCCAACTAATATAGTGTTTTTATTCTTTTCCATCTTCTTATCCAAGGCAGGTATTTGAAGATGAAAGTGATGCTATAAACTATTGCAACTTGTTGGAGAATCAGCATGGGCAAGGCTGTGCTGGTGTTGCTGAACTTGATGCATCATCTGTAAGCTTTTCTTTGCCTTTCCAAACATGAATGCAATAATGACCTTCAAATTCTTTTGCGCATGTTTAGTAAGTTCTCTAGAAAAGGTCCATTTATTTATTTGACTGGCAGCTATTCTAGTTCTGTTCATGAAAGGTCCTGATGTACCCAAGCTTTCAGTGTTCTCCTAAACTCTTGGATCTTTCAATGTATTTATCATTATCATGGATCTCGGCCTTATGTCATTGGTAGAAAAGGTTTCTGTCTTAATCACTTGTCCCTTGTGGTTCAAGTTTGTTTTAGAGTATCTTGTGTTCATTATCCCTAAATCAGTAATGCTATTAATTTATATACTTGAGTTGTGGATAGTGGAATTATAACTGAGACCATCAGTCAAATCATAATACCAACTGTCAAGATCAATTGTAATGATCAATTGTTACTTTGTAATATGTATTGTCTGGAAGTTGAGGGCGGACAGAAGACAGTGCAAACAGATTGCCATCTGCTTTGGCCAATGTGTATGAAGACTGGCACTGTGATTCAAACCCCAGAATGATTAGCTGATTTGCATTGGTACATTCATAGTCACTAATGATGACAGGGATGTTCTCTCTTTCACCTCTACATCTACTTCTACTCAGAGTACAGTTTAGTGTATTTCTCTATGTTAAGGTTTACCCTCTTGGTAACCTTCATGCTTGCTGCTTTTATTCTTATTTAAATTTGGTTTTTGGTGCTTAGGAGTTGCTAAAGCAGTCCCACATTACAATTGTGACTTGCCGTACTTTCTAGTCCCATAAGATCATAACGATAGATCTTATGTTATCTGTCATTATCTATATCTATTGGTAGCAAAGCCTAACTTTTCCATTGTGCATATCAATCTACAAGAAATTGGCTGATGTCACTAATTCTCATTTCCATATAATGGTTTTACCCTACCCTTTCTGCAAATGTAGAGTTGATGGGTATTAATTTTAGCCTTTTTAATAATTTATCGAGGAATAAATATTAATCTATCTTCATAAGTTGTTTTCTACCAACTAGCATTGATCTCCAACAAGCTTACCTGTATTTCCATGATGAGTTTTGAACTTTATATATCTCATTATGCCTTTTTTTTTCTGCAGGTATTTGATTTGTGCCGCAAAATGAAGGCTTTGGCTGTACTTTTTCGTCGAGGAAGAGCACATCCATTGCCAGACAGCCTTGAACTTGATCTAAAAGCTCGAAAGCGATCTTTGGAAGACCAAGAATAGAGTAATGAAGGGTAATTGAAGGCTGTTAATCTGAAAATTGGAGTCTATTGTTAACATTGCCTGAGAAAAATGTTGAAATTTAACAAAGTTATCAATAAGACTTCTGTAAAAAAAAATTCGTTGTCCATAGGGATAGTTTAGAAGGGTGGCCAACTCACATGCTATTCTGAGCTGCAACTGTGGGCTTTATGGCCTGTATATTAATGCATTTTCCTTCTATATAATTGTTATTTATATTTATATTGAGGCTAGAGGGTCTAACATTTTGCATACATTTTATAGCCATATGCATGATAGAATTTCGGGATCAGGCTATTGGAAATTTTACTGCAAAGCAGTTGAGAAATTTCACCTTCCTTCAGAAGGTCCTTGGATCTTAACCCCATAATTTTATGTCCTAGGACCGCTGTAAATTAAAGTATAAAACAATAGTGGAAGAAGTACAATAATTTACTTTCAAACAACCTTAAAATTCCTAGCAATTAAGGAGAAAGGACATCACCCAATAAGATAAGTTTTCAGTCCTTCTGGGCAACTTAGTCATTTTAGTCAATATTCAGATGTGAAAATGTACTTTTATAGCAGAAATAATAGTATTAAAAATAAGGCCCTATATCTTCTTTAGATGTCAAATCACTTAACAGTTTGCACTTTTACTTATGTGAGTGGTTGCTTAAGTTGTTTGACCTGTGTGAAAATACCCTTTTTAGTTAACACAATCAACAAGGTCATAAATAGCTGTAAATAGCAAAATATGAGAACACATGTAGCTGAAAATCAAATATGAAATTGGCACAAGATTTATATCATTTGAAATTTCATATATAAGCTCAATGATGAAGTACATACCATAGCCTTCTCTCAAGATTGCAAAATCCAACCATGCAAAATGCCCTAACTAGTGTAAATCATCAAACCCTAGCTCCACCAAGAAGAACAAGTTCAAGAATCCCTCCAACACTATCTCCAAGGCAAGACGTCCTCTTCTCTTCTTCACAAGTTCACCCCAAGGTTTTTTCCAAAACCCTAGCCTTCAATTTTCAAGTGTAAAACCCTAACTTTCGTAATCCAAGATGCTCCAAGAAACTTTGAAGAGACTAAGACACCTTAATGCCCAAGAGAGAGAAAAACATGTATAAGTGAAGATCTACAAAGAGAGAAGACAAGTGCACTCCTCTTCTAGGTCACATCTCTATACAAGAGTGAGAAAGAATGAACACACAAGTCATATGAATGAACAACTCTCTTTTATTTCTATGAGAGGTGTTATCACAAATCTTGTAGTTGCCTCGTGAGATGATCCTATTCAGGATGGCAGAGGAAAATAAACCGAAGTCGTGACCTATGATATCCAGGACTTCCGAAAGAACTCGGATGTCACACCAGTCAAGGATACTTGCACTTTGAACTAGTGAGAACACAAGCCCAGGGGGTGTCCCTATGACCAAGAAACCCTAAAACAAGGAGAATGAATGAATAAACAAGGGAAACTTGGTGGAATCTCTTAATAGCAGTGTTCCACAGGGACGCGTCCCCTAGGGTGGGGAACGCGCTCCCTCGCTCCCCCATGCTTCCAAGACGGGGAAACTCTTGGGGAAACGTTTCCCCACGTCCCCCTTTTGGGGGAAACCTGGGGAAACATGTTTCCCCTAGGGGGGGCTTCTAGGCGCCCCCTCGTCCCCTCGTCCCCCCAAAATTTTCATCTTTCCCAATAAAAACAAATGCAAATTAAAATATTAAAAAAGTTTTTAAATTTAAAACATAATTAAACAAAAATTAAATTAAATCCTAGACTAACCTAAGAGTCTAACAATGTTATTAAAATCGGACCGGTCATTGAACCAACAGAGCCCAAAATGTAAACCAAACAGGGAACCTGACCGAAACCGGAAAAAAACCGGGAAAAAAAATGGTAAACAAAAAATACATAAAATATTCATATTTTGTAAAAAAACCATATATATTCATGTGCATACATATGAAGTCAAACCATTAATACACAAATATGTAAAGCTTCTCATATATATAGCAAGTATAAGTGCAAATAACAAAAATTTCATCGAGTGCAATACATCAATGAGTTCCGATCCAAAATACGTCACTGAAGTTCTAAACCAAAATACATCATTGAAGTTTAGAACCAAAATTTGAGTTCTGTGGGTCCCTGGACGGCTGCCATACGACACTGTATGGACTGGACCGGTTCTGTACAGAATCGGTCAAAACTGGTCGGTTTGACGGTTTTGGTCGGTTCCAGCTGGTTTAGGGTCGGTCCAAGCCCAAAGTCTGGCTCAAGCAGTTTGGGGCCCTGATCGGATAGAAAAACCCTGTAAACCGGTCGGACCAGCCAGTTTTGCCTGAAACGGACTGGTGCCGATAACTAGAGTCTAAGACCTTCCTAAACGCTATCCTCTCATGATTTCATTTCATAATCATATTACAACTAAACTTGGAGCAGTCGTCACTGTTCTAAGTTTTAACTTCTCTGTGTTCATTGTTCGATATCTATTTGACTATTTCAGACTTCAACATTTGTTGCATTATTTTTACAAATTTGAAATTTGAATTTAGATATACATTGCATAATGATAATTTGATATATAATTTTTAATTTTTACATGGGTATAGTAACATAGTTTAGTATCATTTACAAATTTGAAATTTGATATGCTAATAACTAATAGATGTACACCCCATAATGATGAATTTAGTTTTNCTTGGGATTTATCATTTTTATATTTTAAATTAATTTTTATGAGTCTGACGTCCCCTCGTTTCCCCCCGTTTCCTTGAAATTTGGTGTAGCTTCCACACGTTCCCTTTGTGCATTTCCCTGCTCCCACCCTCCCAAGCCTCAGAAACTCCTTGGAACATTGCTTAATAGGATGGTTAATTAAAGTTTTAAACGAAAACCAAGAGATTCAGAGCATCCAGGTGAAAATCCCCAATTTTGCCCTAGGGTTTATGCAGAAAAATTGGGATCTAGGGAAAAACGGTGAAATTAAGTAAAAATGGACACGTGGATGGATTGTTGGATGCAAGATTAGACGAATGGGATTGAAACCAACAATACCCAGTTTGCAGTTTTTGGAATACCCACTTTCCTCAAAGGGGGGCGTTTTTTCCCTAATAGCCGGTCAGTGCTTTGGATGGCCAAATGGAGTTTGATTAGGCCAAAAATTTAAATCTAGGGGTTTGATATTAATTCCAAAGTGGGTTTTAATTTTTATAGCTCGTGCAAAGCTAGAACCTATGAATCTACGAAACGAGGGTTTTAATGTAATGGAGTGAGGAGCAATGCATATACAAAAAATAAAGAAAGAGAAACTTGCCTGTGAGACGTACCTAGATCTTATAGATGGGTTGAAAAATGATGAAGAATGCCACTTTCCCTTCAAAATAAACTCTTCCGAGAAATATCTTGTTGTTGTTATGCCACAGTTAGTTACCCTAGCGCCCCCTACAACCTTCCAGATCAGAGAAAATCAACCGATCAGACAAACGAACGAGATCTGCAGAATATGGAAATGAAAAGGGAATAAAAAATCATTAAGAAGAAGATACTCCTTGAACCAAACACCCCAGAGACGAGACGAAGGTGAGTTGCCCCACAAAAAACACCCTCTCTCCTAGCGCGCCTCCCTTTCTTGCAGATAAGATGGGTAAAGAAAAATGCAAGATATATTTGAAATGAAGCTCAGTATGGAAGAGTAGCAATGCCAGTCATCAGATCATCAAAACATCCACAAGATACATAGAAAAATAATCCCAAACAAAAAATCTCTTTATTAAAATTATGGTGTCAAAGCTCATCCCATTACAATGGGGGGGTCACCTCTCTTAAATAGTTTGAGAGACACAAACCCTAACTTTTCTTTTCATCAAACGGTTGAGATTATAACATCATCAACGATGGAGATCAATAATACATCAATCAATACATGGATCAAGTGACTAAGTCAAAGAGGGGGCGCACTTTAATCAAGGACGCCTCCCTAAAGTGAAATGTCACAACATAACATAAGATATAACGTGATACAGCATAGGAGGGGGTCTCTAGGGGCTTAATTCACCCTAGGTCCATTTACAACTTCATAACATAAGATATAACAATGAATTACATTAATAGTCAATTAGAGCGGGCGCCCCTTGGTGGACTTTCCTCACTGGCTGAGCCACAGTAAAATAATCCGGACATCTGCTGACTGAAAATTGTTGTAGGATTGTCCGAGATGTTGAGAAACATCATCTGCCAAAATTCTAAGCCATTTCATTGACCTAGGAGGAGAAATCAACTTTTTCAGTGATTTTCTAGTTCATTTTTGTTGGTACAATCTCTGGACACTGATAAATCCATCATAACTCCTCCAAGATGAAAACTGAGAAAAACTGACTGCTCTGGATGATCTGTAGACATATAAGAATGGTATAAGTGATTACGCATACCCCCTAGAACACTGCTCTTCTCTAGGAGAACCAATCATACTGCCATCTAGAATAAAAATTGATCATTTAGCCCATAATTAAGTGATCATAATCACTTTTCTGGAGAACCAGGGCCAAATTCTCAAAACTAAAACTACAGTATTGGTCTTGGGCATGTTTGGAACAAATATAGACCATGTTGTATTTTTGAGTCACTGCCTTGGGAAACGTGATTGACTTGGTCAACTAGGTTGACCAGGTCAAAGTACCCAACATCAAGATGAGATAACATGTCAATATGATCCTGCAACCATCCAAGGTAAGAAATGCTCCAATGATATATATTAAAACCCAACTTGAGTTAGTTATTCATAATCATGGTGACCAACAATAACAATAACAATAATAATAAAATATACCTTTGCTTTCGAAAAATCTTAGAGTCCTCTGGAAATCTGCTTGTACATGCCCTACTTACAAAGTGTAAAAGATGTGTTATAGATGGGTGAGGATGGAAAAACAAGGCTAAGGCAAGGGGAAAGGACTCTTGACTAACTTTGACTCGGTGATCTATCCGAATGATAACCAATACATTCAACCAAGGTGACATATGCATGTTAGATGAACAATAGGGAATGGTGGTGTCTCACAGATGGATGAGTTGATCTGAAAAATGTCCATTCAACCTTGGCAATCATGTCTACGACTTACATCCAAGCTAAGCACAAGCTTCGTGAGGATCTTTTCTAGGACCCTTGCATTGAGTACCCAAGAAATTGTAGTGAAGAGATCCTATGTGAATATCCTTTAGCTGACAATTTCTTGGGCAACTAGGGGGAATATCCACAGTCAAGACCAAACATCGGGGGAAACCGACCAGAGAGGTCAAGGCTTCAAAACCCAACTCACCTTAGCTTAAGATCCAACACGAGCGGGTTCTCCTGGCCCAAAAGGATCAAGGCTTCGACAATTTTTGTTGCACAACTTAGAGCCAAGACATAAAACAACATGGGATCCAACATCCTTAGGGGTCAGAATGGGGAAATGATCTTCAATCTCACAAGTTTCCATCAGTCTGAGTCATGGGATAATAACAAGAATGAATGAACTGAATGGATGTGCACAAATGACATGGAACCAACCTAGCACAAAGGCTTACACTTTGTTCAAGCATGGCATGGGCAACAGTCTTCACATTGAATTTTTGGATAAATCATAAAACAGGTTAGAGCAATATGTAACATATAAGCACGGGTCACCATAATCATCCTAACATGACAAGCATAGGTTTCTAACATACATCACAGAGAAAAATTAAACCAAGGAAATATACCTGATCTCACCATGTATACATGTCTCCAACTAATAAGCCCCTCTGTCACTATGTGTACCAACTCCTTATATGTTGCTCTGATCTAATGAACTAGATCATCACCAAAATGATCTCAATGGAATCTTGAATCTCAGTCCTGGCAAGGAAAACATTAAGAACAAGGCTTTGAAGTGAAGTGAAGCTGTAAAGATCCATGTTGATACCCCATGTAAAAGTAGCCCGTAATAGAAAAAGAGAGAAGTCTGCATGTTGCATCATGGAAGCCTAGCTGAAAATGTGTATGTGATAACATCTTGCTCCAATTGGGACAAGTGCTCTAATGAAGAGAGTGCTTGAGAACCTCATAGATCTCTGGTCCGCAACACCATCAACAACAAGCAATCCAACACATCCTAGCACATCTAACGTTCTACTTCCTCTCCAAGTTTTTACCTATGACCTATACACATGGAAGTAAGAATAACCAGAGTAGCATGTATGGAAAAAATATGTGCGTAAAAATAACTGACAGAAAGTAAATGCTGGAAGTAAAGCGTTGAAATGTATATTCTAATCTACTCAATTCAAACATAGAAGATGCATGCATCAATCAAACATAAGACATTCAACTACTACTCAAAAGAGATTATTCAATCCTACCTACCCTATTCTAACCAATTTAGACAAGTGTTAAGTAAAATCATAAATCCAATGCAACGACTTGCTGAACGCATCCATTGAGCTTTCTTTACAGTTAATGACCCAACAAGTCAGAGATGATTTAAAAGTAATGTAAATGAAAATTGAAACCATTCTAACTTGTTGTTTGAAATTCAAAGAAAGATTTGGACAATGTGAAATGAAATCAGGCCAAGGCTGAAATTGACTTTCTAGAAACTCATCCATCAAGATATTGATAATAAAAGGTATGTGAGTTCGTTCTTAATGGAAGAAGACAATTTGATTCATGATTCAGCCACTCCAAACGGTTCTTTATTTTTTCCTCTACCCTACTAGGACATTCAATTCTATTCACTTCAGAAAAAATGGGAGAATCAAATGGGGACAAGTTGTAATGTAATGAAACTGTGGATGAGATCAAGCCCATTTGTTGTTAAAAAATGGAGAAAAGATGAAATTGATCTTTATATACCTTCTCCAACCACCCATAAGAAAGATTTATAAATTGAAAAATATTATTCATCACAGATGACTGAGAAAGGAAATGAACCGCATTTTCTCCAATTATGGGATGATGTTTATACTATTGACTGAAGATTTCGAAAAAAGATTGATTAGAACACAAACCCATACAAGAAGACTCAAAAAATTGGGATGAGAGGGTGGATTGAAAATTTTCTCCCATAGGACTCGGCATAATTGATCTCATAATTTGATGAGAGAAAAAGGCTTTCAATTCAATTTCAGGAATGATTGCAAGATTTGAAGCAAGGTCAATACCCACACATTGAACCGACACGTCCTGATTAAGGATTGGATAAGGAATTTTGTCGATACCATTAGAACAAGGATGTTCACTTACAATCATATCATAAATACCATGCGATTGATCTTCTTCCAATATATGATCAAAATTTGATTCAAAATAATTATCAACCAGGAAATGAGGATATTCGATGGATTCACAGATGAGAGTATCAACTATGGATGATTCATGATAGTGACCATTATGTTCTCCCTCTTGATTTGTGCCTTCTTGAGCTAATGATGACCAAATTTTAATGAGTTCCCCTTCTATATCAATATCAAGGTCATAATCCTGAAGGGTTGAGATTTGATCATCATCATTCTCTTGCATCAAAGAGCCATTTAAAGGCATGTCCATTATTGGCTCAGGAGAGGATAAATTTAATCTAGAAGGACAATCATAAGCTATTTCATCATTGCTTTCCTGATCATCTTCATCAAATTGATTCTCATTGACACAATCATCGCCTAATTGTTCCTCTATGGACAGTTTAATGCCTACACCCCATTCCTCTATTAGCAAATCGGTAAACATATCATACCCAGTGATTGATCTCGGTTCCAAATGGTCAAACCATAGCTTGGCATCCCCCTCTAAAGAAGCACCAAGGGCATGCATATAAATGTCTTCATCTTTAGCACCGCATGCTTCCATATAATACCAAACAACATCCAAGTGTTTTTCAATTGATTCGATTGCATTTACATAAAAACGAGTCGACCCTTCACTGTATCCTTTTGGCATAGGATAAGGTGACCCAAGAAATTCAGATAAGTCAAATGGAGAAGGTTTAACCTTTTTCCTGATAACTTTGGTTATTTGAGTTCGGTACCTAATAGGATTACCAGGATCAGTCACTCTCGGCTTTGGTTGGGTTTGATACTTGCTCATCGGCACACTCGGGATGGTTAACCATTCGTTATTGCACAGGTGAGGTAATTGGTGGGTATCATACGGATTGCGATAATTAGATTCATACCCATAACCATGGTCAAGATTATCGGCATACCAAGAATCTGACCTCCATTTATCCCTTTCATTTATTTGCCTTCTAGCTTCATTTATTTTTTCGGTTAATTCCTTCATACGTCTTATTAATACATCTGAATTCATTATCATATATGTGATGGGTTCGCTTCTCAGTGAAGTCGTTGCGTGAACGAATTGTCATGTTCACCAACGGATAATGTTGTAGGAGGGATGCAGGTAACACAGTGCTTGTGCAGAATTAAATAATTGAAATACAACCACTGGATTTTAGAAACATATGTGAAAATGAATGATTGTAAAGGTAAACGCATTCACAGACACCAGAGGTATGTAAAAAGAACCAAGGTACGCCTCTACCTCCCCGGCAACAGTGCCAAAAATGTTATCACGAATCTTGTAGTTGCCTCGTGAGTTGATCGTATTCAGGACGACGAAGGAAAATCAAACAAATTCGTGACTTACGATATCCAAGACTTCCGAAAGAACTCGGATGTCACACTAGTCAAGGATACCGACACTTTGAACTAGTGAGAACACAAGCCCAGGGGGCGTCCCTATGACCAAGAAACCCTAAAACAAGGATAATGAATGAATAAACAAGGAAAACTTGGTGGAATCTCTTAATATGATGGTTAATTAAAGTTTTAAACAAAAACCAAGAGATTCGGAGCATCCAGGTGAAAAGCCCCAATTTTGCCCTAGGGTTTATGTAGAAAAATTGGGATCTAGGGCAAAACGGTGAAATTAAGTAAAACTGGACACTTGGATGGATTGTGGGATGCAAGTTTAAACGAATGGGATCGAAACCAACAATACCCAGTTTATGGTTTTCGAAAATACCCACTTTCCCTAAAGGGGGTGTATTTCCCTAATAGTCTGCCAGTGCTTTGGATGGGAAAATGGAGTCCGGTTAAGCCAAAATCTTAGATCTAGGGGTTTGATATTAATTCCAAAGTGCGTTCTAATTTTTATAGCTTGCCGCAAGCTAGAACTTATGGATCTACGAAACGAGTGTTTTAATGTAATGGAGTGATGAGCAATGCATATATAGAAAATAAAGGAAGAGAAACTTGCTTGTGAGACATACCTGGATCTTATAGATGGGCTGAAAAATGATGAAGAATGCCACTCCCTTCAAAATGAACTCTTCCGAGAAAGATCTTCTTGTTATACCACAGTCAGTCACCCTAGCGCCCCCTTCAACTTCCCAGATCAGAGAAAATCAATTAATCAGACAAATGAACGAGATCTGCAG
Organism: Pseudotsuga menziesii; assembly: GCA_001517045.1. NCBI lineage: Eukaryota > Viridiplantae > Streptophyta > Pinopsida > Pinales > Pinaceae > Pseudotsuga > Pseudotsuga menziesii. The sequence goes on from LPNX010947249.1 coordinate 117,806, forward strand.
AATACAGAAATGAAAAGGAAACGAAAAATCATTAAGAAGAAGATACTCCCTTAACCAAACACCCCAAAGTCGAGACGAAGGTGAGTTGCCCCACAAAAATGCCCTCTCTCTCCTAGCGCACCTCCCTTTCCTGTAGATAAGATGGGTTATGAAAAATGCAAGATATATCGCGAATGAAGCTTAGTATGGAAGAGTAGCAATGCCAGTCATCATATCATAAAAACATCCGCAAGATACACAAAAGAATAATCCCAAACAAAAAATCTCTTTATTAAAATTTTGGTGCCAAAGCTCATCCCATTACAGTGGGGGGTCACCTCTCTTAAATAGATTGAGAGAGACACAAACCCTAACTTTCCTTTTCATCCAACGGTTGAGATTATAACATCATCAACGGTGGAGATCAATAATACATGGATCAAGTGACTAATTCAAAGAGGGGGTGCACTTAACTCAAGGATGCCTCCCTAGAGTGAAATGCACAACATAACATAAGATATAATGTGATACAACATACGAGGGGGTCTCTAGGGGCTTAATTCACCCTAAGCCCCTTTACAACTTCATAACATAAGATATAACAATGAATTACATCAATAGCCAATTAGAGGGGGTGCCGCTTGGGGGGCTTTCCTCACTGGTGGAGCCACAGTAAAATAATTCGGACATTTGTTGACTGAAAGCTGTTGTAGGACTATTCGAGATGCCGAGAAACATCATTTGCCAAAATTCCAAGCCATTTCCTTGACCTAGGAGGCCAAATCGACTTTTTCAGTGATTTTCTAGTTCATTTTTTGTTGGTACAATCTTTGGAAACTGATAAATCCATCATAACTCTCTCCAGGATGCAAACTGGGGCAAATTGACTGCTTTGGATGATTTGGAGACATAGAAGAATGGTATAAGTGACTACTCATACCCCCTGGAACACTGCTCTGCTCTAGGAGAACCAATCATACTGCCATCTAGAATAAAATTTGATCATTTAGCCCATAATTAAGTTATCATAATCACTTTTCTGGAGAACCGAGGCCAAATTCTAAAAACCAAACTACAGTATTGGTCCTGGGCATGTCTGGAACAAATATAGACCAGGTTGTATTTTTGAGTCACTGCCTTGGGAAACGTGATTGACTTGGTCAAGTGGGTTGACCAGGTCAAAGTACCCAACATCAAGGTGAGATAACATGTCAATATGATCCTGCAACCATCCACGGTAAGAAATGCTCCAATGATATATATCAAAACCCAACTTGAGTCAGTTATTCATAATCATGGTGACCAACAACAATAATAATAATAATATTAAAATATACATTTGCTTATGAAAAATCTTAGAGTTCTCTAGAAATCTGCTTGTACATGTCATACTTACAAAGTGTAAAAGATGTGCTATAGATGGGTGAGGATGGAAAAACAAGGCTAAGGCAAGGGGAAATGACTCTTGACTAACTTTGACTCAGTGATCTATCCGAATGATAACCAATACACTTGACCAAGGTGACATATGCATGTTAGATGAACAATAGGGAATGGTGGTGTCTCACAGATGGATGAGTTGATCTGAAAAGTGTCCATTCAACCTTGGCAATCATGTCTACGACTCACATCCAAGCTAAGCACAAGCTCCACAAGGATCTTTCCTATGACCCTTGCATTGAGTACACAAGAAACTGTAGTGAAGAGATCCTAGGGGACACTTAGAATTAGTTGTCCCTTACTCCATCTCACATCAAAACCCTTAGGCTCCGTGAGGAATTAATCATTGCATTTCAATAATAGGCCAGCAGTCTTTAGATTTAGCATTTGTTTATCCACTGCTTTATTTTGAGCATTTTACAATTTCATTTCATAGCCTTTCTGATTTGTGTCTAAAGACACAATTTGCAATTTCATTTGTAGGCTTGCATTTCATAATATATATAACATATAACTCATAATGCATGTAATGATGGTAAACATACTGCTTCAGGCTTTAGCTAACAATTTCTCGCGAAACTAGGGGGAATATCCACAGTTAAGACCAAACATCAGGGGAAACCAACCAGAGAAGTCAAGGCTTCAAAACCCAACTCACCTCGTTCAGGAACCAACACCAGCGCGTTCTCCTGGCCTAGAAGGATCAAGGCTTTGACAATTTTTGTTGCACAACTCAGAGCTGAGACACAAAACAACATGGGATCCAACATGCATAGGGGTCAGAATGGGGAAATGATCTTCAATATCACTAGTTTCCATCAGTCAGTGTCATGGGATAATAACAAGAATGAATGAACTGAGTGGACAGGCACAAATGACATGGAACCAACCTAGCACTAAGGTTTACACTTTGTTCAAGCATGGCATGGGAAACAATCTTCACATTGAATTCTTTGATAAATCATAACACGGGTTAGAGCAATATGTAACATATAAGCACAGGTCACCATAATCATCCTAACATGACAAGCATAGGTTTCTAAGATACATCACAGAGCAGAACTAAACCAAGGAAATATACCTGATCTCACCATGTATACATGTCTCCAACTAATAAGTCCCTCTGTGACTGTGTGTACCAACTCTTGATTTGTTGCTCTGCTCTGCTCTAATGAACTATATTATCACCAAAATCATCTCAACGGACTCCTGAATCTCAGTCTTGTCAAGGAAAACATCAAGAACAAGGCTTTGAGGTGAAGTGAAGCTTTAAAGATCCATGCCGATACCCCATGTAAAAGTAGCCCGAAATAGAAAAAGAGACAAGTCTGCATGCTGCATCAATGAAGCCTGGCTGAAAATTTATATGTGATAACATTTGGCTCCAACTGGGACACGTGCTCTAATGAAGAGAGTGCTTGAGAACCTCAAAGATCTCTAGTCCACAACTCTAGCAACAACAAGCAATCTAGCAGATCCTAGTGCATCCAACGTTTTGCCTCCTCTCCAAGTATTTACCTATGACCAACACACATGGAAGCAAGAAAAATCGGGGAAACATGTATGGGAAAAATATTTGCGTAAAAATAACTGACAGAAAGTAAATGCTAGAAGTAAAGCGTTGAAATGTAAATTCTAATCTACTCAATTCAAACACAGAAGACTCATGCATCAATTAGACAAAAGACATATTCAACTACTACTCAAAAGAGCTTATTCAATCCTACTTACCCTATTCTAACCAATTTAGACAAGTGTTAAGCAAAATCATAAATCCAATGCAACCACTTGCTGAACGAATCCATTGAGCTTTCTTTACAGTTAATGACCCAACAAGCCAGAGATGGTTTAAAAGTAATGTAAATGAAAATTGAAATCATTCTAACTTGTTGTTTGAAATTCAAAGAAAGATCTAGACAATGTGAAATGAAATCAGGTCAAGGCTGAATTTGACTTTCTAGAAACTCATCCATCAAGATACTGATAGGATAATAAAAGGTATGCGAGCTCTTTCTTGATGGAAGAAGACGATATGATTCATGATTCAACTACTCCAAGCCGTTCTTTGTCTTCTCCTCTACCCTACTAAGACATTCAATTCTATTCACCCCAGAAAAAAATGGGAGAATCAAATGGGGACAAGTTGTAATGTAATGAAACTGTGGATGAGATCAAGCCCATTTGTTGTTAAAAAATGGAGAAAAGATGAAATCGATCTTTATATACCTTCTCCAACCACCCATAAGAAAGATTTATAAATTGAAAAATAGTATTCATCAAAGATGACTGAGAAAGGAAATGAACCACATTTTCTCCAATTATGCGACGATGTTTATACTCTTGACTAAAGATTTCGAAAAAAGATAATCAGAGCACAAACCCATACAAGAAGACTCAAAAATTTGGGACGGGAGGGCGGATTGAAAATTTTCTCCCCGATAACTTGGCATAATTGATCTCGGAATTTGGTGACAGAAAAAGGCTTTCAATTGAATTCCAAGAATGGTTGCAAGATTTGAAGCAAGGTCAGTACCCACACATTGAACCGACACATCCTGATTAAGGATTGTATAAGGAATTTTGTCGTTACCATTAGAACAAGGATGTTCACTTACAATCATATCATAATTACCATGCGATTGATCTTCTCTCGAGATATGATCAAAATTTTGATTCAAAATAATCGTCAACCAGACAATGAGGTTATTTGATGGATTCATAGATGAGAATATCAACTGTGGATGATTCTTGATAGTGATCATTTTGTTCTCCCTCTTGATTTGTGCCTTCTTGAGCTAATGATGACCATATTTTAATGAGTTCCCCTTCTATATCAATATCAAGGTCATAATCCTGATGGGTTGAGATTTGATCATCATCATTCTCCTGCATCGAAGAGTCATTTAGAGGCATGTCCATTGTTGCCTCAAGAGATGAGAAATTTAATCTAGAAGGACAATCATCAGCTATTTCATCATTGCTTTCCTAATCATCTTCGTCAAATTGATTCTCATTGACACAATCATCATCTAATTGTTCCTCTATGGACAGTTTAATGCCTACGCCCCATTCCTCTATTAGCAAATCGGTAAACATCTCATACTCAGTGATTGATCCCGGTTCCAAATGGTCAAACCGTAGCTTGGCATCCCCCTCTAAAGAAGCACCAAGGGCATGCATATAAATGTCTTCATCTTTAGCACCGTATGCTTCCATAAAATACCAAACAACGTCCAAGTGTTTTTCAATTGATTCGATAGCATTTACATAGAAACGAGGCAACCCTTCACTGTATCCTTTTGGAATAGGATGAGGTGCCCCAAGAAGTTCAGAGAAGTCAAATGGAGAAGGTTTAACCTTTTTCCTAACAGCTCTGGTTATTTGAGTTGGGTACCTAATAGGATTACCAGGATCAGTCACTCTTGGCTTTGGTTGGGTTTGATACTTGCTCATCGGCTTAGTAGGGATGGTTAGGCATTCTTTACTACACGGGTGAGGCAATTGGTGGGTATCATAAGGATTGCGATAATTAGATTCATACCCATAATCATGATCAAGATTATCCTCATACCAAGAATCTGACCTCCATCTTTCCCTTTCGTTTATTCGCCTTCTAGCTTCATTTATGTTTCGGTTAATTCCTTCATGTGTCTTATTAATACATCCAAATTCATTATAATTTATGTGATGGGTTCACTTCTCAGTGGAGTCGCATTATGGAGTCTCTAGGTGAACGAATTGTCGTGTTCACCAATGGATAATGTCGTAGGAGGGATGCATGTAACACAATGATTGTGCAAACTTAAATAATTGAAATACGACCACTAGATTTTACAACCAGATGTGAAAATGAATGATTGTAAAGGTAAACGCATTCAAGGACACTGGAGGTACGTAAAAAGAACCAAGGTAAGCCTCTACCTCCTCGGCAACGGCGGCAAAAATGTTATCATGAATCTTGTAGTTGCCTCGTGAGATGATCATATTCAGAACGACAGAGGAAAAGCAACCAAAGCCGTGACTTATGATATCTAGGACTTCTGGAAGAACTTAGATGTCACACCAGTCAAGGATACCGACACTTTGAACTAGTGAGAACACAAGCCCAGGGGGCGTGCCTATGACTAAGAAACCCTAAAACAAGGAGAATGAATGAATAAACGAGGGAAACTTGGTGGAATATTTTAATATGATGGTTAATTAAAGTTTTAAACAAAAACAAAGAGATTCGGAGCATCCAGGTGAAAAGCCCCAATTTTTCCCTAGGGTTTATGTAGAAAAGTTGGGATCTAGTGCAAAACAGTGAAATTAAGTAAAACTGGACACTTGGAGGGATTGTTGGATGCAAGATTGGATGAATGGGATTGAAACCAAAAATACCCAATTTGCGGTTTTTGGAAATACTCACTTTCCCCAAAGGAGGGCGTTTTTCCCTAATAGTCAACCATTGCTTTGGATGGGAAAATGGAGTCCAATTAAGCCAAAAATTTAGATCTAGGGGTTTGATATTAATTCCAAAGTGGTATTTATTTTTTATAACTCGCCGCAATCTCGAACCTATGGATCTACGAAACGATGGTTTTAATGTAATGGACTGATGACCAATGCATATACAGAAAATAAAGGAAGAGAAACTTGCATGTGAGACATACCTGGATCTTATAGATGGGATGAAAAATGATGAAGAATGCCACTTTCCCTTCAAAATGAACTCTTCCGAGAAAGATCTTGTTGTTGATATGCCACAGTTATTCACCCTAGCGCCCCCTTCAACCTGCGAGATCAGAGAAAATCAACTGATCAGACAAACGAACGAGATCTACAGAATACGGAAATGAAAAGGGAATAAAAAATCATTAAGAAGAAGATACTCCATGAACGAAACACCCCAGAGCCGAGACGAAGGTGAGTTGCCCCACAAAGATGCCATCTCTCCTAGCGCGCCTCCCTTTCCTACAGATAAGATGGGTAAAGAAAAATGCAAGATATATCCTGAATGAAGCTCAGTATGGAAGAGTAGCAATGCCAATCATCAGATCATCAAAACATCCACAAGATACATAGAAGAATAATCCCAGACAAAAAATCTCTGTATTAAAATTCCAATGCCAAAGCTCATCCCATTACAATGGGGGGTCACCTCTCTTAAATAGTTTGAGAGAGACACAAACCCTAACTTTCATTTTCATCCAACGGTTGATATTATAACATCATCAACGGTGGAGATCAACAATACATCAATCAATACATGGATCAAGTGACTAAGTCAAAGAGGGGGCACACTTTACTCAAGGACTCCTCCCTAGAGTGAAATGTCACAAAATAACATAAGACATAATGTAATACAACATAGGAGAGGGTATCTAGGGGATTAATTCACCCTAGGCCCCTTTACAACTTCATAACATAAGATACAACAATGAATTACATCAATAGCCAATTAGAGGCGGCGCCCCTTGGGGGGCTTTCCTCACTGGCTGAGCCACAATAAAATAATCCAGACATCTGCTGACTAAAAACTGCTGTAGGACTTTCCGGGATGCTAAGAAACATCATCTGCCGAAATTCCAAGCCACTTCCTTGACCCATGAGGCCAAATCGACTTTTTCAGTGATTTTCTAGTTCATTTTTCGCTGGTGCAATCTTTGGAAACTAATAAATCCATTATAACTCTATCCAGGATGCAAACTGGGGAAAACTGACTGATCCAGATGATCTGGAGACATAGAAGAATGGTATAAGTGACTACTCATACCCCCTGGAACATTGCTCTACTCTAGGAGAACCAATCATACTGCCATCTGGAATAAAATTTGATCATTTAACCCATAATTAAGTGATAATAATCACTTTTTTGGAGAACCGAAGCCAAATTCTCAAAACTGAAACTGCAGTATTGGTCCTGGGCATGTCTAGAACAAATATAGACCATGTTGTATTTTTGAGTCATTGCCTTGGGAAAGATGATTGACTTGGTCAACTGGGTTGACCAGTTCAAAGTACCCAAAATCAAGGTGAGATAACATGTCAATATGATCGTGCAACCATCCAAGGTAATAAATGATCGAATGATATATATCAAAACCCAACTTGAGTCAGTTATTCACAATCATGGTGACCAACAACAACAACAACAATAATATACCTTTGCTTCAGAAAAATCTTAGATTTTTCTGAAAATCTGCTTGTACATGCCATACTTACAAAGTGTAAAAGATGTGCTATAGATGGGTGAGGATAGAAAAACAAGGCTAAGGCAAGGGGAAATGACTCTTGACTAACTTTGACTCGGTGATCTATTTGAATGATAACCAATACACTCAACCAAGGTGACATATGCATGTTAGATGAACAATAGGGAATAGTGGTGTCTCACAGATGGATGAGCTGATCTGAAAAGTGTCCATTCAACATTGGAAATCATGTCTACGACTCACATCCAAGCTAAGCAAATGCTCCGTGAGGATCTTTTCTAGGACCTTTGTGTTGCGTACACAAGAAATTGTAGTGAAGAGATCCTAGGGGACACTTAGAATTAGTTGTCCAGAATTAGTTGTCCCTTACTCCATCTCACATCAAAACCCTTAGGCTCCATGAGGAATTAATCATTACATTTCAATAATAGGCCAGCAGTCTTTAGATTTAGCATTTGTTTATCCACTGCTTTATTTTGGGCCTTTTACAATTTCATTTCATAGCCTTTCTGATTTGTGTGTAAAGACACAATTTGCAATTTCATCTGCAGGCTTGCATTTCATAATATATATATTATATAACTCATAATGCATGCAATGATGGTAGACATACCGCTTCAAGATTTCGCTGACAATTTCTTGGGCAACTAGGGGGAATATCCACAGTCATGGGCCAAACATCAGGGACAACCGATCAGAGAGGTCAAGGCTTCAAAACCCAACTCACCTCAGCTCAAGAACCAACAATAGCGGGTTCTCCAGGCCTAGAAGGATAAAGTCTTTGGCAATTTTTGTTGCACAACTCAGAGTCGAGACACAAAACAACATGGGATCCAAAATGCATAGGGGTCATAATGGGGAAAGGATCTTCAATCTCACAAGTTTCCATCAGTCTGAGTCATGGGATAATAACAAGAATGAATGAATTGAATGGACGGGCACAAATGACATGGAACCAACCTAGCACTAAGGATTACACTTTGTTCAAGCATGGCATGGGAAATAGTTTTCACATTGAATTCTTCGATAAATCATAACACCTGTTAGAGCAATACGTAACATATAAGCACAAGTCACCATAATCATCCTAACATGACAAGCATAGGTTTCTAAGATACATCACATAGCAAAACTAAACCATGGAAATATACCTGATCTCACCATGTATACCTGTCTCCAACTGATAAGCCCCTCTGTGACTGTGTGTACCAACTCCTGATCTGCTGCTCTGTTCTAATGAACTAGATCATCACCAAAATCATCTCAATGGACTCCTGATTCTTAGTCCTGGCAAGGAAAACATCAAGAACAAGGCTTTGAAGTGAAGTGAAGTTGTAAAGATCCATGCTGATACCCCATGTAAAAGTAGCCCGGAATAGAAAAAGAGACAAGTCTGCATGTTGCATCATGGAAGCTTGGCTGAAAATGTATATGTGATAACAAGAGGTAAGGGAGGCCAACAATAGTATGTGGGCACAAGCCCTTACAAGCAACCTACATGAGCCTTTTGTAGGACACACAAGTGAGATGTCCACTCTAGAGAGCAAGTGTCATGCTCCAATGATGATGTGCACAAAAAGGACTCCAAGGTGATGTAGCTAGACAAGGCAAGTCCAAACCACTCCATCCCAAGCTTCCACGAACTTTAGCTATCTTCCAAAGTAAAGTACTCCATTTTGGAAGCTACCCTTGCAAAAACACTGTTGAATACCTAGGCATCCTCGACCCATCTCTAATCCTCTGAACATGAACCAAAACTGCTACATGTCATCTATGGCTTGAATCCCTCCATGATGCACCATACTCCATATTCCCTATACGGCGTTTAAACCACCAAGTGAATCCTCCATGTTCCCATCATGAAGTGCATCCAACATCCAGGCAAGAGATCTCCAATGCCCAAGGTAAGAACTTTCAGTTGACATCAAAAGGCCAAGCATCAACTGAGCAAAAGCTATCTCAAGTGTGCATATCCATCACATAACATCTCTCATGCTACAACCATGTTAGACCATCTAGGGGTTGAACATACACCATGTATCCTAAATCTCATGAAGCATCCCCAAACATGGTGTGAATACTTTTGAGGTAATCCAAAAACCTACATAAATACCAAATAGTTTGATACAATGTAAAAGGAAGTTGAAGCACAGTGGTGGGTACATGCATGTACCCTAAAAGAGCTCATTGTATTGGTATAGAAAACACCTCCATAAGAGACCTTGCAATGGTGGGTACAAACATGTACCCTAAAAGAGCTCACCGTATTGGTATAGAAAACACCTCAACAAAAATGAGTTTTACCCCTTTGGATCATGATGTGTGTATTTATATTAGTTGAGAGAGCATTTTACAAGTGATATAATCCATATGGAATAAATGGGAAATTTCCATCCACATTGTTGGCGAAACCCACCAACAAAGCCTCGTCGACAAGGGTTCCCACTTTGTCGATGCCCAACCAACGCAATCTCCGTGAGCACCGACCCAGATAGGTTTTACCCTGCCCAACAACGTTTGTGGAGCAGACAAGGTCTCACCTGAGGCGTTCAAGGGAAAGCTATTGGAACCGAGTTTTCGGCAGTGGAGACGGAGGATATGGGGATCCGACGAAAGGACACCATAACTGCCAGATCCATAGCTTGCAGTATACTTTTACACTATTTCTTCAACTTACAGAGTTTATTCATAACTTATGCAATCATTATATCATTACACAGTTGCCACAATATCACAGCATTGTCCATGAACCATATCTACTCGTAGTGCAACAGACAGTAGCAGAAAAATAGATCGCATTGATATAGCAGCAAAACATATTGCATCGATATAGCAAACAAAGACTAAATCACATCAACATCATAACAGAACAGGTTGCAGCATTATAACAGATCGGATCGCAACATCATAACAGACAAGATTTGTGCCACAATCACCATATCATATTAATCTTGCACAAAGGAACCACATTACACAATTCTTCTCCAAAACCAGAGACTGCATACATCAGGGAAAACCCAGATCAGTTGCAAATACACAGGGAAAACCAGATCGCGCTCGATCTTATGTCTCAATTATCCTCTGATGCGATTCTCCTAGTCTCAGTCAGTAGCTTCTTCCATCCCCTATCTACTTGCAAAACTAGATCTATAAATAGGCTTGCGCCATTACATTGAGAGTCCACTTCTAACTAACTTATAACCGCTAATGACCTATTACAACAAAACATGGTCAAATAACATATAAAATATTCAAAGCAGTTATTCTTCCGCCCATCGCGCTAATCTGGCCTTGTGTGGTACCTCGTGAGGTTGTGTAGCTGCCATGATGCTGCGCAAATGACTTACCAAAATCCCTGCCGACAGGCCCCCAACACAGTCTTGTGGCTTGTCCCCGAGCCATGTCAGGTTGACAGGGTGTGTGCCGACGTCCGCACCTTGAAATCTTCAAATTGGTGCACAATCTCACGTACCTGCAGCTGGACTTTGGCGGTAGTACTCTGACAATTAGTCAAAGCCTGCTTCACCGGGTGCTCCTCTCTGGACTTGCTGTTAACCGCTTGTCGATGCTCTTGTATTGCGTGCAATGTAGCGACTTCTTTAACAACCAACTGTCCACCGATTTCCTGAAATTCATCAAGCTGAGTGCAGCGCTTTTGCTGGCATTCCTATGCTCGGGCAGCTCTCTGCTGTAAATCCTTCAGTTCCTCGGCCTGCATGATCTGCACCATCAGTGGCATGGCCCGCAGTGATGTCTTCAGGGTCGTCAGTTGACCCTCTGCTTCTTGTACTTGCGCTGTCAACTGATCAAGCTGCTCGTCCTGGACAATGCTTTGCCAAAATTGCGTGGTCGCTTCCATAATGGTTTTAGCCTCTTGCGCCATGCCTTCGAACTTAGTTGCAATGTCTTCAATGGAAGCTTTCCTTTCTGCAACCTGCTCTAGTGGCGTCGTAAGTTGTACCAGGGCCTGGAGCATCAGGTTATTATCCTAGAGTTGAACAATAGTGTGTCCCAATCATTTGGTATTTTCGACTGGGGTGAGGTCGGCTGTGTTCTCAAAAATGTGTTGGCAGGCTTTAGAAACAACCTGCTCGACTTCGCCGCACCTGGCACACGTCTACGCCTGTTCAACGATCAGGCGGTCTTGCGCCTTTTTCAATTCCGTAGTCTCCTCAACAGCCTTTCGCTACAGCTCAGCCTGTGTTGCCTTCAAGGTATCGATTTCTCGAACGTTTTCTTCTACCAGCTGCACTCAGACCTGATGTAGCTCGTCGGCCTGTTTCTGCAGCTTCTCTGCGACGCTCTGGGACTGGACATAGCCCTCAGTCAGCTCTTTCTGTCGTTCCGCCAGTTCCACGGCGGCAACGTGTTGCAACTCCACTAAATCCATAGCGGACAACTTGTTTAGGTCTAACGCCATGCTTTGGATTGGTTGCAGCAACTGGTGAACTTCCTCATTATTCGCGTCGATCGCAGTCGGGGGAACTTGCACGTTCCTGGCTCGGGGCTTAGTGCTAATCAACGAAATGTCCTGCACTATAGGTCGCAAATATGTCTACCTAGAAATAATGCCAAAAAGTGAATCTAATCGATCTCTTACCACTCCGAATTCTTCATGGTTTGACTCCCGGATCACATTTGTCGCATCCACGGATGAGTCAGTGATCGCTTTGATAAGACGTTGCAGTTGATCCTCCATCCTCGACTTGGTACCACTACCCGCTTCATATTCCTAGCTCCATTTGGTGCGAGTCTCCTCCCGTATGCTCTGCGTTGCATCCTCAGGGTCTGTTGATGGCTCGTTGTCGGAGTCGTGAGTGCTCAGGTCCTTCTGGGCAAGCTCTTCTAGGGAATCCAGTGGCTGTTCTTTAGACAATTACTCTTGACTCACTGGATTTCGCCACTCCGTCGACCACTCTTGGACGATGACATCCAACTCTTGTGTCGTGACTTTGTATGGCAAAGGCAACCACTGCTTGTCGAGATCCTGCCACGCTTAAATGTAGATAGAATGGGGCCCGATGGAAAACCGAAGGATCCGTTGATACTTGGTTGCGGCGTAAGGAGAGACTCGGGGAACGGCAATAACCGTGGCTTGCAATGCTTCCCAATACACCCAAAAGTGGATGGCACAGTCCATCTGTCAACTGGGTTCTTCGACCCACCATAAATTTTGATACTGTGCACCCTGACACACCTTTGCTACATCAACTGTCATTCGTTGATAGTCTTCTGGTTCCATCCAGGCAACGAATGCAATAAGGATCAACAAACAATTATATGAAAATGACTGCCCATCCTGAGCAGCCAGTGCGTCTTCTAGCAACTGGTTCAACAAAAACAGAGACCAATTCATTTGCTCCCCCTCGGCACACTTCTGGGCGCAGGCAACAACATCCGAATTGCATTGTACTGGTCAGTTTCCCCGAACTACTTTGCTTTCCAGAATCCTTGCACCAATGCGCACCGCCTGTGAGTTAATGTTATCGATGCGATAAGCACGACCATCACGCTGTAAACCAAAGCACTCCTTCAGCTGCTTGGCAAGCTTTTTGTCAGTATCTTGCCCACGGATATACTGCGCTGGATCTTCCTCGACCTTCGGCAAGCCTGTGATGCTTGCGATCAAATCTACTATCACAGGGATCGGCGTGTTCAACCAAAGCGTCCCTCCATGAAAGCAAGCCAATAGTTGCTTCACACATGCATGGGATTCATTCAATCGCCCAAAATGAGGCATATTGATGAGCCCCAACAATCCCGATTGATCTAACCCACTCGCCCATGGTTGAGGAATTCGTTGAATTGGGGCGCCAGGCCTTGTTGGGATTGACTCATAGGGCTCATCCCTGACATCTTTGAGCAGTAGCAGGTCATGGTTTTCAAATTTCAACCTTATTAACGCAGGGATGATGTCGACCGAGCACTTCATCCCCTTCGGCAGCGACGACAATTTTGGTGGGTACTTCTGATTCTTTGACGGCTGCCTCGGCTTGGCTCCTGGACGCGTAGGAGCGACATAGCCCAAAATGTCATGGACAGAGACACCCCGAGGTGCTGTGGACTCAACAGTGACCGAGCTCGATGGTTCGGTTTGTGTAGTTGCTTCTCCTTGCACTCTCGCCGAGGTGCGAGTTTGTCTCTTTTGCGGCGGCGTGGGGCTGGGCCTTTGAGCCTGCCGCTTCCGCTTGGGAATGGAAGACGAACCAACTGGCATACTCATAATCTCTTCTTCAACAGCCGTGGGCCGAATCAAGGATTTGTACTCACTTGAAATCTCAATGGCGTTGAGATCGCTCAGCATGCCTCACGCCTCAACCCTTCAGCTGCACTTGACGGCTCTAACCTGCAACACTACAACTCACTCAACAGTTCTCACCACACTGCACAATCCCTACTCTGCTTCACACTCTCTGCTCACTGGATTGAACAATGACATCCTTATGCATCCCGCACGTTGTTTTATAGCCATTTCCAATCCAAATTTCATCATTGCCAAATCTATTCTTCTCATTATTTCTAAATCTGGTACTAATGACGCCAAATCCGTCGACAATCTCACTCTTCTAACGGTCGGATCACTCATTAATGTGGGTCGCTTCAACAAGCGCCGCCAGCCAATTGGTTTAATTACCTACATTTATTACTTGATTTGACCACCCCACAGCCCTGCAACTATCGCAAGTGGTCGACCATTTATTGCTAACAACTTTAACCTTGCGTAGCCTCTCCCCTGGGGCTCGCTTTGTTGTTCTGAACTAAAATCTTCATTTAAAAAAAAAAAAATTAGCGCCTCAAGTGGTGCGCGTCGCCGGCCCCGACCTGTAGGGCTTTAAGCGACTCCCATTGACAAGTGTTGGCAAGACTGCACCATCTAATTGTTGTAGTTGAACTGCACCTCCAGAAGTAATGGAATGAACAAGATAGTGACCTAACCAGTGCATTTGTAACTTACTGGGATGCTTGATGAACTTACTATCGTATAACATCACCAAATCTCTTGTCACAAACTGTTTTGTCTTAATGTGGCGATCATTCCACGCCTTCTGTCGATCCTTCGCAACCTGATGGTGGAAGCCAGCAATAAAATGGTCTTCTTCAAGTTGGATTAACTACACAATTCGTTCTTCTAATGCTTCTGCATCATCCATGCCTGTCTTTGCGGAAATGCACAGGCTGGGAACAATATACTCCATGGGCATGACTGCCTCTTGCCGATAGACCAGCTTAAATGGTGTCTGACCGGTTAGCCATTTACATGTAGTGTGATAGGCCCATAGTACCGTTGGAATTTTTAGGTCCCAGTCATCGCGGTTAGCGTTACATACCTTAGTCAACGTTGTCTCCAAGATTTTGTTGAATGCTTCGACGGTCCCATTCGCCTGTGGATGGTATGGTGTACTCCTCTTGTGTTGCACCTGCAACTCCTCAGTTAGCGCTTTCATAGTCCGGTTGACGAAGTGACTGCCCTGGTCACTCATCAAGATCCTAGGACACCCAAACCGTGTCACAATGTTTTCAAAGATGAACCTCGCTGCCGTTGCAGCGGTATAATCTACAACTGGTGCAACTTCCAACCACCTAGTGAGATAGTCGGTTGCAGTGATGATGTATCGCATACCAGTCCGCTTCCCAGGTGGATTAATAGGACCCACAAAATCCACAGCCCATTTATCAAATGGTTGCAGAGTCACCTGTGGTACCAACAGCATCTCATCCCACCGCGATGGTTTACCGACACGGTCGCAGACGTTGCATCTCCTCGCATAGTCTGCGGCATCATTATGCAACGTAGGCCACCATAGTCCGACACTCAACACCTTCCACGTAGTAGCCCAACCTCCATAGTGACCTCCTGCAATTCCTGCATGTGCTTCTTCGCGAATGGGACCCTGCTCATGCGGTAAAATACACCGTTGCAAGATTTCATCTGGTCTAAGCTTATATAACCATCCCGCAATTAATTGAAAATCAGAAGCTTTTACAACCAGTTGCTTCTTTTGGCTAGTCGACATGTCCTCCACGGCGATACCAGTGGCCAAAAACTGAATAATTGGTGCATAGTGATCATCTGCGATGTCAACACGGAACAGTTGCGCATATGGAAATCCATCATCAATATTGGTCGGTTCTTCCCCGTTCTCAACGCGAGATAGATGATCAGGGCTAGCGTTCAATCGCCTTGGCTTCACAACTATTTCAAACTCAAATTCTTGGAAGAGTAACAGCCATCGACAGATCTCCCCCCCCAACACAGTCTTATTGACCAGGTATTGCAAAGCAGAATGATCAGTGAACATCTTGAAATGTCCGCCCAACAAGTAGTGCCGAAACTTTTGCAATGCATAAACCATCGCCAAGCCTTCCTTTTCCGTCGTTGTATAATTTCGTTCAGCAAAAGACAAATTTGTACTGGCATATGTGATCGGGTGATATAGGTCGCCCTCACCTGGTTGCGCAAGAACAGCCCCCAACGCGATAGAAGAAGCGTCGATGTGCAAATGAAACTCCTTATCCCAATCAGGAAAAATTAGTATGGGCGTAGAGGCCATCTTGGCTTTCAAAGTGTCAAAACTTCCTTGACATTCCTGAGTCCATTCATAGGCTGCATCCTTTTTTAGCAGCGTCTCCATGGGTGCGGTAATCATAGCGTATCCTTTGATAAACTTGCGATAGTATCCAGTATGCCCAAGTGTGGCCCGAAGCATTTTGACATTAGTCGGTGGTGGTCGATTGAGGATTAGCGTGATCTTCGTCGGGTGGACCAACATACCTTGTTTGCAGACAATGTGCCCCAGTAGCATGCCAAATGGTGCACAAAAAATACACTTTTTAGAGTTCAAGGCGATTTGATGTCGTCGACACCTTTCCAGCATCAGCCGCAAGTTGTCCAGATGGTCCCTAATTAGTCCATAGATAGTCCGGTCATCCATATACACCTGTAGGAACTTTTGAATAAAATCTTTAAATACAATGACAACTACACGACAGAATAGAGCTGGTGCATTCTTCAACCCAAATGGCGTGACTTTATATTGAAAACAACCCCACTCAATGACAAACGTAGTCTTATAGCGATCCTCCTTTGCAATCCGGATCTGGTGGTATCTCGAGAAGCCATCTGTGAAAGAATACATCTCCTGGCCGCCTACACCTTCAAGAACTTCATTTGTAAAAGGGGTCAAGAACGGATCATGTACACATGCATCATTCAACTTCCTTAAGTCGACGCACATGCGGATTTCTCCTATCTTTTTATCCTGGACCACCATAGGACTTATCCACTCGGATTCTTCCACAGGCTCGATGATCCCAACATCAACCATCAGGTCAATCTTGGCCTTCACATGGTCCTTATATTGTGGATTCAGTTGATACGGCCTCTGTCGTACCGGTTTGGCATCTGGTTTCAACATGATTTTCATCTCCCCCATGTCTCCTAAAATTCCCTTCATCTCTAAAAACTGTGTCGGAAAAAGGTCCTGGAATTTGTGTAGCAGGTCCGTGATCCTAGCCATGGTCTCCTCGTCCCAGTAGTCTCTGACATTGGCAAATTTCGGGTTCTCTGCTGACCCAATGTTAACTTTTCGTATCTTCAACGGCTGATTCATCGAGTCCGTCGGTATGTCGGGGGCTGTGACATCATGGCTTCCTTCAGACTTTGGAATATTAACATTCCGCAACTCATCATCATCTTCAGGTTCCCCCGACAAGTTGTAACATGCTATCATGGACTGGGTTGAATAATGTGCATGTGGATCAACTACATAGGCGACAGGGGTGACCTTGAGTACGATGTCGCAGATGATTTGTAAAGCATTGCATACCTCTGGGTTGATGTCCTGAAAACTAAACGTCTGCGCAAAATAAACAGATAACTCTTCCCAAGTGGTGATAGTCCTGTGCAACTCTGCCGCCACATACCAGGATCTCGGCATTTCTTCCAGAGTGTGAATGAAAGTGTAGACCCATTCATCCCTGGGTCGTGATGCCCATAAAGTCTGACAATCGATTAAATGACCGGTGGAATCATTTCGTCCGTCATATCTCCCAGCATGATAGACCTCTACATCGCCAAAGCGGACCATCATCAATCTGTGGAACTGTTCCTAGTCATGGATCATCTGTTTGTGTGTCGCCCACCATCAAGCCGGAGTAGCCTTCAGTGCTACATCAAGATCCAGTATCCTTTGCGGTTCAAAAACTTTCTCTTCAAATTCCTGAAAGAACTCTGATAGTCCCAATAGTCCTTCATAAATGGGAAACTCGACAGTCTTAGTCGCAACATGTCAAAGAGACTGTGTAATCAACCCGCATTTCTTGAATGATACTTCATGCAACCGATTCTGCCAATTTTCTAGAGCATCTTCAGAGTCAAAGGACGCGGAACTTGCGCTGCGCCATCCAAGTTCGCCATCGACAGTAGGATGGATATAGTCCTCAGAGATGTTATAAGCATGATCCCAACTTCTCCCAACTTCATCCTTTACAAGTTCAATATATCATCGTCCTTCTTGAGGGTCCATAGGAGCAATGACCCTGACATCTTGGTTTTCAAATGTCATAACTTGTTTTTTGAAGTTGATAACTGCCATGCTATCACTAGCCCATCCAATACCTAGCAGGGTGGGATAGGAACCACAGTCTTCTACAACTTCTATCACATCAAAGTCAGCATGCGTTTTCATACCTTCAATGTTGACAACCAAGTTTGAAATGCGGCCAATGGGATGAACCTTCGCCTGGTTTGCTAGTCGCAGCTGTACCGACGACCATCCCAATGTTGGCTTTCCCATCAATTTCTAGGTTTGCTTGGTCAGAATGTTTACATCTGATCCAAGATCCATAATGATCGAGTCAACCTCATAATCTCCAATTTGGATATTCATCCTCATCTCCTTGCCTATCTTCCTTTTTTGCAAGGAATTCACAACAGAATCCTTCACTGTCTTATCCGGGTGGTGCAATAATGTCTCAAGCTCGACAAGGGCGTCATAGTCCCTTGCCAGCGATAGACAACTCTAAAAAAACTTTCACAAGGTACCATGCTGTCGCGATGGTCCTGCCTCTACAGAAGGATCAAAAGCAAATGGCATATCAACAATTGGTAACTTAACTGGGTTTCGCCCGATTACATTCTTTGCGTCGAAGAAGGTATATTTCTCTATCGCAATATCAAATGCGACCTTTTTCTTACCAGCGAGCTGAACTTGCAGCTGTGGTCCATCGTCTCCAGTTTTTGCACCAGCGCGAGTGACAATCCCAACATCGACATCTTTCATCCGCGGCTCGGCCTGAATAGTGGCAACTATTGATCCTTGATTTAAGTTCAAAGGCGGGTTCTGATTCAATGGTTGATTCATCGGTTGGTTCTGTGTCTAAAGCGGGTTCTGATTCTGAGTCTGTGGTGGGACCTGGTTCTGCATTATCGATTGGTTCTGTAGTTGGAATGTAGGCTGATTTTGTTTCTGTACATTCTGTAACTGAGGAATATTTCCTGCCTGCCATTTTGCAATCAATTGAGGGCAGCTTTCAACATTATGATCACTGGCTGCACAGTATGTACAGTGCGCATGAGGGCACTCCCTCTGATAATGCCCAAATACCCCACAGGTGTAGCACTATATTGATTCATGACCTCGTCCTCCTCCTCGACCAAATCCTCGTCCTCAACCTTTGAACCCTTCGCGAAATCCTCCTCGGACTCCTCCTTGTTGAAACTACGGTTGGGCCATATGTTGCTGCGGTGGGTTTGGTTGCTGCTAAACATAGTTCGCAGCTTGAACATATTGTGGCTGATTATACTGTAGTCGTGGTGCCTAGTTATACTGCGGTTGTACCACCATTTGCGGCTGAGGTGCAAACTGCGGCTGCGCTATAAGCCGTTGCTGCAGTTACGTAGGGACAAACTGCAACGAAGGTGATGGTGTATACGACACTTGTGCTGCTGGTTATACTACTTGGGGCTATGCTTGCGCTGTCCGGGGGTCCTCACCTTTCACAAAGTATGAATCGTACGTCCTTTCCTGAAGCAAATCATAAGTGCAGCAGTTTTTGTCGTCATGTCCAACTGACCGACAAAATGTACTGTACAAATTTTCTGCTTTGGTAACCATCTTCTACATGTAATCACAGTTCTCATGTCGATGCCCATAGACCTGACATATGCGACACCATGGTACACCAGCACAGCCAACGGATTCGGGGCTCTCGACAGCAAATAATTCCGAAACGTCGGACAGGTGTCCTTGGTATGTCTGGCTGCATGGCAACGGGCGAACCAAAGATCATTGTGATCTTCCTTGGCCTTTTTGATGTCTTGTAGTTGGAGCGTCAAATTGGCGAACTGCGCTTGAATCTGGTTCATTCCGACCGAAGATTCTCCTACTGGTGATGCCTCCAATTTCATTGCGGTCTTCAGAGCCTCGCTCAGTGTCGCAATCTTTTGCTGCATTAGCGGTTATCTGATATGCGGGACAAGCGCGGCGATGAACCATTCATTGTGTTGAACATTGCTCATCTGAAAACTGACCCGAGCCATCAATGTCTTAAACCCCTGATCGAAGTCCCAAATCGTCACATTGGGGAACTGTTTGATCTCCTTCAATTCAGTAATATATTGAGCCTCAGATTTTGGCTTCTTAAATTCTTCAAATAACCTCGTTTAGATCTCATCCAATTTCTTCGCGGTACCTCCCTGAGGGATTCCCGTGAATCTCATGAACCATTCCAGTGCACAGCCCCTTAGAGTAGTGGCCAGCTGACTTTTCTTCACATCATCATCGACAGTTTGTCGGGCGGTCTAGATCGCCTCACATAAGAACCATTACTGCTCTGGATCATCAGTGCCATTCCCATTGAATATTGGTAACTTCATTTTGTCGCCCGTTATTCTGGGCCTTCTTGCTTCTACTGGTGCTCTATTACTAGACTGTTGCTGACACGTTGGGCAAGTTGACGCAGAGTGTGTATTGTTTCCTTGTGGTGGAGTAGTGCGTGGAGGTGTGGGCACGTTACTACTGGGGTTCAATTCTCTTGTCCTTCTAGGCGTAACCCGGGCTTGGTCGTCCTCGTTGTTACAAAAAGGTCGCTTTGTCCCATGTGGTTGTTCTTCACGGTATTGCACTTCGATCGCAGCAGGACCTTCTCCTATCCTCTGCCTCTTCTCTCGAAACCTTGCTCCTCCCCTTGTACAACCACTTGTTTCCTCGGCGACTTTCACATTCTCACCATAACTCGTGCCCATCTACCCCTTACCTTTTCGTGCATCCCCCCCCCTTCCATCGCGGTTCCTACATCCTCCACACACCAGAGTTCCACTACTCTTGGTCCATCTTTAGAATACCTTTTTCGCAGACCAGTTGCTTAATGGACAGCTACATCGACAACAAGAACCTTCCTCGAGGTCCACTAAAGAACTCTCTTTCTGCTTTGCTAAAGGACTTATTGGTGTCGACTGCAAACTCGATGATGTATCCTTCCAAGATACTATCCAACCACACTTCGACTGCCCACGATGCCCTATTATTGGTTTCTTGTAACTCTTGGATCAATTCTGGGGTCCAGGATGTCGGCTCTCCTCCTTGAAAGTTTGTCTTCTTCTTAGTGAACTTTGCCAGCCATTCCTGCAACTTTGCTTGTTTTCCTTCATTAAAAGTCAAAGGGGTGTCATTGTCACAAAAAATGTATATGATTCTTTCACCACCCAGCAATACAAACAATGGAAATAGTTTGAGTCTTATGCAATGCATCTAGTTCTCGTTATGGCTAGTAGTGCCTTGTGTTGAATTACTTAACTCTGAAGGTCCTCCCTCATAGTTTTGGTGTGTGTGTGTGAGATGAGGGGGACATAAAGGCTTTGTTCCTTTTGTTATTTATGTAAAAATATGACCTTTATGTAAATACAAATATATGTTTTGCACTTTATGAATTGTGGGTCATTTAAGTGATGTATTTAATAATTAGTTTTTATCATTAAAAGTGCATTTGATATTGGCCCTAGATCATGTAATCTAATCCTATCCCTTCAATGGGTAGTTAGGAAGGTAGTTACAAAAACTAAAGTATAAAACAATGGAAAAGGACATAAGAGAGGAAGCACCACCAAGAGGAGAAAGAGAAAAAGTGAAGGAGAAGGGTTCCCAAGGAAAGATTGGGCACATTTCCCAAGAAGATACAACAACATGTTTCCTAAGGCAGCTAGGAAGAGTACCATACAACACTAACAATACTGTACAACAACACATGCGGGCACAAATCCCAAGGTAGTTGTTGGTGTATTTATTGCAGAATGTCCAAACCATACAACAAAGGTATTCTAGCACGTGTGGCACAAAAACTGAGGTAGAGAAGTGAGCAAGGCGTACAATAGGAACACCACATGTGGGCAAGTTGTACTACTGTTCTTTGGCATGATTTTCGAGGTAGATGTATGTTGTTATGAATTTGTGAAATATTGTTAGTGTCGAGAAAAGAGAAAAAATTCATGTAAAGGAAATTTCTGAGTTTATTTTTTAATACAAATTTTCTCTTTGGGTTTTCCCAGGTAGGGGTTTTGCCTGGTCAAGATTGACAAAAAATAGTCGTGTTCAATGTGCTTGTTTAGTTTCATGGGTTTGGAGGGCTTTTAACACGACGTTTTAATTTCAAAGTATTGCAAGTGGCTCTTTAATTAAAAACCTAGCTATTGAAAGTGTTTGACATGATGTCTGAATGAAAATCTTCATATTTATGTCATTTTTCTTTACCTTGTAGGGAATCAATGTTAACACTTACCTAAAATAATAAGAATTCAAATAACTACTATGGAGTTTCATAAATTGGGATTTGTGGAGGCTTTTTCATTCACATTTGGTTTATTTTCAAGAGTGTTTCTCATTGCATTGGCACAAATTACCTTGTAGGAGATCCAATCCTATAATGACACTAAAAATTCAAATATTTTTAAACTTTGTTGTAACATGAATACAATCAATGTTTTTGTATAGAAAGTGAAAATATAATCTTTTTACATGAATATGATTGACTTTTATTAAAGAATTCAAATATTATTCAACATTGTTGTAACATGAATAAAATCCATGTTTTTGTGAAGTAGGTGAAAACATTATCTTTTTAAACATAAATAAGCTTTCCTTTCTTAAAGGTTTTAAACTTTTGGCATCATGATGTTGTACATAGTCCAATAACAAAATGTTTTCAAAGCATAAGCTTCATCAATGTACACTTTCACTTTGTTGATACCTATGGGAAAATGGTTAAAAAGCATAAATTTCATTTATTTACACCTTGAACAAGTTAATCACTCCTGATATTGTAGGGAAATAGTCAAAGCCAAGGCACCTACTATTTTAGAACCTTGATGGGTTTGGTGATCCTACTTAGATACTTATTCAATTACTTCCTCATAAAAGAAGGATTAGATGGAGGGATGATATGTCAACATAGAAGATATATATTTACATAAACAAATATGTTTATGTATTTTTATATATTTCTTAAGCTTTTAACTCATTTTAATATAGAAGAGTCCTTGATTCATTTAAAGTTAATTTTTAATGTTGAGTATGTTATACAGTTACATTTGTATAGAAATATAGAAATGCATTATACTCAAGTGGCAAAAACCAATACATCAATATGTTTTTATGAATGGTATCTATGATTAAAAAAAGGTTGCACTAATTATTAAAATGGAATGGAAAATTTTCATAGCATTCCTTACTATTACTTGGATGTTTTTATTCATCTTGTTTTCTTGTTAAGCACAAAATGTAAATGATTGTAACCATATACAAGGTACAAGATAGGGAACCGATCATCAAGGTTTCTAACATAGATTTATTAGTGGGCTTGACATTTTCTTTTGAAACCATCTTTACCAAGTATAAAGGAGATGGAATTATATTGGTGGTTGAATTTCAATTTGTCACGTCACTAATTGTGTTATGCTATGCTATGATTGAAGAGTTTTATTGAGCTATTTTTAGATATTAATCACATTTTGCGTGACATCTATAAAAAAATTATTTAATTATTTCTCAAAAAGGGTAGGTTGTGTTGCCTCTTATTTTGCATGATATTTATCAAAAAAAAATATTTAATCATTTGTCTTAAAAGTGTAAGTTGTTTTACCTCCCAAACTCATATTTTAAGGATAAAGTTCTTAAACGTAAGTGTAACCACAGCAATATCCTTTCTCACTTTAGGCCAGCGCTCCTCTAGTGCAATGGGGATTTTCCAAAGTAAAATATGAGATGAATTAATAGAATGGAATGGAGAATTAAGACTAGTGCTTATCAGGTTATGCTAAATGGATTCAATAGGAAACCATTAGAGTTTTAAAATATGAATGATGACAACATGATAATGTTATTACAACATATTAGATCAATCTATGAATGCCATTTTCAAATTGTAGAAAATTACGTAGAGGGTCCTTACAAAGGTGTTTTTTAACACACATAACAAATGGGTGATTGTATTACAAACTAAAAATTATCCCTACATTTCACTTAAATTGCAGGATTGAATAAGTCTTGATTCGTTTTATTCCATTGCCAAAGCATTTATTTATACATTGTTGTGGTGGTTAAGTTTCACCTTCCAACCAGCCCTTCCGGTTTCCTATGTGACTTTTCATATTCATATTCTATATAAATTATTTACAGTAACTATGGAACCGTAATCCAAGGATTATGTTTTCAACCTTCCCCCTCTTAATCCGAAGGGGTCTTTATGAGTCCAGGCATGGTTCTAAGTCTTTGAAACGTTTTTTGTCCAAATGCTTTGGTGAAGATGTCGACAATTAGCTCATTTTGTGGAACAATGGTGTAAATGAACCGTCTTGGCCTCTACATGATGTCGAATCAAATGGTACTTTGTGTTGATGTGCTTGGTTCGATCATGGAAACTAGAGTTCTTGGACAACTTGATTGGAGAAGTCTTGTCGATCAATAAGGGAGTGGAATTTTCTTGCTTCTCCTGCAAATCTTCAAGTATCTTCCTGAGCCACACAATATCCTTTGTTGCTTCTGCAACTGCCATATATTATCGTTATGTTGTCGAAATTGCTGGAACTGACTATTTGTGTGATCTCCAAGAAATAGTTGCTGATCCAAGACTCATTGTGTATCCGGAAGTGGACACTTTTTTTTATTTGTCGCCATCGAAGTCTGAATTAGTGTACCCAATTAGTTTGAAGTCTTCCACCTTAGTGTACTTAAGTCCAAAGTCTTGAGTCTCCTTTAAGTGCCTTAGAACTCTTTTTGTAGCAGACCAATGTCCTTCACAAGGTTTGTGCATGTCTCTGGAAAGGATGCCAACAACGTAAAAAATATCTGGTCTAGTAGTGGTAAGGTAGATAAGGCTTCCTACAAGTTGTCGGTATTTGGTTGCATGCTCAAATTCTTTTCCTTCACTTGAAGTGAGCTACAACTTTTGTTCGATTGGAGTTGAGAGGGTTGCATTCTATCATGCAAATTTTGTTCAACAAATCTCCAACATACTTTTTCTGAGATATGAAAATGTACTTAGGATGTTGAATCACTTCAATTCCTAAGTAGTAGTGAAGATGTCCTGGATTAGTCATTTCAAAACATTTCCTCAAATCTTTCTTTATGGATGCTATATAATATTCATTTTTCCCTGTCATCAAAAGGTCATCTACATATACCACGAGAAATGCATTAGATCTTTCAACTTTCTGAACAGACAATGTTGCATAATCAAGATTATAATGCTTGAAATTCAGCTTTATAAGATGCTCGATGAGCTTTTCATACCATGCTCGTGGTGCTTGTTTTAGGCCATACAAGGGTTTGACAAGTTTGCATACCTTGTGTTCTTTGTCCCTTCACGACAAAACCTTATGGTTGAGACATGAAGACATTTTCTTTCAAAGTCTCCATTCAAGTAAGTAGTTTTTACATTCATTTGGGGGACTATCCACCCATTTTGTGCTGCCATGGAGAGCAACATGTTCATGGTAACATATTTTGTTGTGGGGGAGAATGTTTCTTCATAGTGAACTCCTCCTTTTTGTGCATAGTCTTTTTCCACAATTCTTTCTTTGTGTTTGTCAAGTGAGTCGTATGATTTGTATTTGTTATTGTATACCCACTTGCAACCAATTTATTTAGTTCCAATTGGAGGATCAACCAGCTTCTAGGTTCCATTCTTTATGAGTGTATCATATTAATTTTGCATAGCTTTTTTCCATTCATCATATGTAGAAGCTTCTATAAATGAACATTAGAGGAAATTTGGATGAAAAATGGACCTCCTAAGGAAAATGATAAAAAATGCCATGTAGGTTTTTTTATACTATTTCATTTTTATAGAAGCTGGGTTTTTTCACTTTTATCAAAGCTACCTTAAATATTTATTTTATATTAAAATAATTTATGAGACTGAAGTTTGATATAGTGTTTTCACCCAAAATAAGGAAAACAAATTAAATACACGGTTCCATCTTAAAAGTTATTTGACCCAACTTTTCATAGTTTATAGTATTATTATAATAATATATTGCTTATAATATAATTATTATATATTAGTTTTGATATTAATTACTATTATATATTACTTATACAATATTAGTTGCAATTATGCATTAATCATATATTAATATTAGTTATGATATTACTTAAAAGTTATTGGACTCAACTTTTGAGTCTTATTATAAAATATTCATTATAATATAATATTATTATATATTAGTCATACTATTAATTCCTATTACTATTGTATATTGATTATGTATTATCTATTGATTATGTATTATCTAAACGATTGATGGGTCTCTTAGTTATGATATTAGTTAAAAGTGATTGAACCCAACTTTTGACTGTTATTACGAAATATTAATTATAATCCAATTTTATTATATATTAGATAATATTAATTACTATTACTATTATATATTGGTTACGTATTACCTAAAAGATGGATAGTATATTAGTTATGATATTAGTTACTGTTATATATTAGTTAAAAGTTATTGGATAGAAATTTTGACAGAAAATTTTAATTATAATATAATATTATTATATTTTAGGTATAATATTAATTACTAGTGTTATCATGTATTATTTATTGGCCATGTATTACCTAAAAGATGAATGGGTATATTAGTTATGATATTTGTTAAAAGTTATTGGACCAACTTGTTAACACCTGTATTTCACAAAGAGGATACAAGACCGATGGGAGGTAAGATTTTGTTGATTAAATATTTTGGGCTAAGGATGTAGTACAAAAGGGGGGAGGCTTGATAATCTAAAGAGTAGCCTAGTCTGAGAAAGTCCTGAACCATGGTCTAACGGAGAAGCAAATCGATGGTTTATATCCTCTCCGCCATCCGGAACATGCAAGCAAGATAAGGGAATTTCGGGCC
>LPNX010947249.1:150439-180616 GCA_001517045.1 Pseudotsuga menziesii
GAGTACATTCCGAGTGCTAACACTTGGGAAAAGTTGGAATCTATGTTTGGTAAACACAATGAAATTCGAGGTCATCAACTTGATAATGAGTTGATTTCTTTGAATCCAATTGATTTTTCATGCATTCAAGATTATTTATCTAAGTATAAAACTCTTATACTCTTACGTGAAGAATGCAAGATTAAGAAAGAAGAAAAACAATGTATTTATCATATTTTTTCCAAACTTGGACTTGCATATTCTGTTTTTGTATCTACATTTTACTCCATGAAAGAATCCTTGAATGCAGCTAGCTATCAAGAGCCTACTCTTGAATCCTTTTGTGATTCCTTAATTAGAGAGCAAGATAAGCTCATTCATCTTGGAATAATTAACAATGTAGATACATTTGGGAAAGTCTAATTGTCCCAACAGAAAGAAAAGTCCAAGCCTCCCAAGAAACATAATTTTCGTAATAATAAGCCAAAGAAGGGTCCCAAACCCTCTCAGTCAGCTCCTTCTTTAAAAAATGACAAAGGATCCAAGCCAAAAGGAAAGAAGACTGTGTGTCATTGAAATTCTTGTGGGAAAGATAATCATGATGAATCTGAGTGTTTCAAGAAGATGGCAACCTTGGAAGCAACAATGAAGAAGCACCACATCATCCTAGATTCGTCTTCAGAATCTACCTCTCATGGACATGCACTTTGTGCTTATGGTTACTCTTATACTGCATCTTCTTCTTCTACTTCAAATGAATGGTTCATTGATTCTAGAGCATCTTATCATATGGCTAAAGATCAAGCCTTCTTTTCTACTATGCATGAATATAACACCAAACAAATATTTGTTAGTGATGATAGTTCTCTAAGTGTTGTAGGATCTGGAACAGTTCCAGTAGAAAATGGTTATTTTAGTGATGTACTATGTGTTCCAAGAATTTCCTGCAATTTGTTGTCAGTCTATCAAACACTCATTCTAGTGAAGGTAAAACTATAATGTTTACACCTCACCAAGTTGTAATCAAGGATTTTAAATATCCTCAACATGTCCTAGCTACCGGAATTGTTGATGATATTACCAGGTTGTACAAATTTAACAACTTTGGTTCATCACCTTTTCCTTCAATTTTTGTTGCTCATAGTGATAACTTGAGAAAACTTTGGCATGAGTGATTTGGTCACTTAAATTATCGCTCATTGCAACAACTATGTAAAGACAGCATGGTGACTGGTCTTCCAATGGTATCTTGCAAGGATGTTGTTTGTTCCGGTTGTGTACTCGGAAACATCATCGAATCAGTTTTGACAAGCGTGCCTCTTGGCACTCCTCGATTCCCTTGGAGCTTGTGCATAGTGACTTGTGTGGTCCTCTTCCATCTACTTCCTTTTCTGGTTTCAAATATTTCTTAACTTTCATTGATGACTACTCCATACGCACTTGGTTTTATTTCCTAAAACTTAAGAGCAAAGTATTTAACATGTTCTTGGCCTACAAGGCCCTTATTGAAAAACAATCTGGTCATCAAATTATTAAGTTAAGATATGACAATGGAGGACAATATGTTAACAAAAATTTCACTACACTGAACAAGGAATCCAACAAAAACACAATGTTCCATATACACCACAACAAAATTGTGTAGCTGAACGGAAGAACCGCACTTTAAAAGAAATGGCTAATTGTATGATCCAATCTAAGGGACTAAGTCTTCAATATTGGGTTGAGGCCATAAATTGTGCAAATTACATAGTTAATCGCACACCCACTAAAGTTTTACAAGGTATAACACTAGAAGAAGCATGGAGTAAAATTAAACCAGATATAAGTCACTTCCGTGTGTTTGGTAGTGAAGCATGGGCTCACATTCCGGATTAAAAATGGAAAGCATTGCGGCCTAAAAGTGAAAAGTGCATATTTGTTGGATATTCTGAAGATGTAAAAGGTTATAGAATTCTTCAGCCACATTCTCATGATATAATCATTAGAAGAGATGTAAAATTTGATGAAAATATCTTGGCCTGCAAGCCTAACTTGGTGGGTGTGCCATCTTTGGCCTGCAAGCCTAACTTGGCAGGTGTGCCATCTTTGGCCGGCGAGCCTGATTCGACGATTGTGCCTTCTTCTACTTCCAACTTCCTTGACAGGTTTCCAACTCCAGTTTCTGATGATGACAGTGAGGATGAAAATACACCTCCACCTGCTTATGTTCCTCCAGTTGCACTAGCACAACTGCTTCCTCGATGGGTCCGTTCAACATGTGAAGTAGCTGGTGATCCTAGAGATCAACACCGTGCACGTTCTCAGTTTCAGTGAGCCTCTTCTCTTTTGGCTCAATTTTCAGAGAATCATGATCCAGAAACTTTTGCAAAAGCTTCAGGAAATCCAGATTGGGATGCAGCTATGGATGAATAATATCGTTTATTAATGGCGAACGATACTTGGGATCTTGTTCCTCTTCCAAAAGGAAGAAAACTTGTCAGATGTAAATGGGTATACAGAACTAAGTATGCATCAGATGGAAGTGTTGAAAGACTTAACGCAATGTTAGTTTCCAAAGGTTTTTCCCAAGTTGAAGGGATTGAATACAATGAAACCTTTGCTCTTGTCACAAAAATGAACTCCATCCGCCTTGTTCTTTCCCTTGTAGCCTTACATAACTAGGAAGTGCATAAAATGGATGTCAAGTATGCTTTCTTGCATGGTTATTTACAAGAGGAAATTTACATGGAACAACCTCCTGGATATGTTCAGAATAACTCTAGCCTTATCTGTCGCCTTAAGAAATCCTTATATGGCCTTAAGCAAGCTCCTAGAGCTTGGTATGCCAAAATGGATAGCTTTCTCCTTGAAACTGGTTTTTCTAGATGCCATTCTGACCCCAATGTCTATACCAAGAAAGTAGGAAACCATCTCATTATTTTCTTTATGTTGATGATCTTATCCTTACTAGTAGTGACCCTAAACTTTTAACCCATGTGAAATACAGTCTTAAGAAAAATTTTGAAATGCCAGACTTAGGACATTTGCATTATTTTCTTGGTCTCCAAGTCTTGCAAACCAAATAAGAAATCTTTCTTTCCCAGTATAAGTATGCTTGTGACCTTCTTCATCACTTTCACATGGAATATTGTAAACCAACCCCTTCTCCCTTCCAGTATGGAGTCAAAATTTCTACCACTTGTACTTCCCCTGAAGTAGGTGCCACCTTGTATCGCCAGTTTGTTGGTAGTCTCTTATACTTAACTCATTCTCGTCCTGACCTTTCCTTTTCCATTGGTCGTGTTGCTCGTTATATACAAACACCTCATGAAAGTCACTGGAAAGCAGCAAAAAGAATACTTCGATATATTCGAGGTACAATTCAGTTTGGGATTCATTACAGTACAGGGGGGAAACCTTTGTTGGTTGGTTTCACTTATTTAGATTGGGCCGGCGATCTTGATGATCGAAAGTCTACTATAGGTTATGTTTTCAGATTGGACCTGTCACTTGGGCTTGTAAGAAACAACAAGCTCTTTCTCTTTCTTCAGCAGAAGCAGAATATCGAGTCGCAGTTAATGCCAATCAGGAATCTTTATGGCTTCGACAGATCCTTTCAGAGTTTGGATTCGAGCAGTAACAGCCTACTCCACTTCGGTGTGACAATCAAAGTGCCATCAAGCTTTCCAAAGATCCATTTCTACATCAACGCAGCAAACACAATGAGCTACACATGCACTTCATCAAAAATCTTGTTCATGATCGTGTTCTTGAAATGGCCTATTGCCCTACACATGATCAAGTTGCAGACATCTTCACCAAGTCTCTTACAGAAGCGAAGTTTTCTAAACTTCAATCTATGTTAGGAGTTCAGGAATGTGTCATTAAGGGGGGATAGGCTCTAATGCCTACTTCCTTCTCTAGTAGTGTCACCTTTGTAAATCCTTCAATCCTATACCAAGTTGTTCTTAAGGGGGCATGTTAGGATATTTAGACATTTAGGAGTTAGTTAAGATCAAATTGTGTAATATATATGTTAGGTAAAGTGTGTTTCTTTAGTATGCATTTGTAAATATTCTAATATGACGATCACGATATGTTCTAGACATAGAGTGATCTGACGGTTCAACTTCTCTTAGATCATACCTACCCTTGATCCGTGGCTTAAAACCCGATTGGTCCATGGTCTCCATTTAAAGAGCATGGAGGGTCCTTGGATAGTTGATATATTATGAGAAGCTCATTTGTAACTTTCTTTCTTTTGCAGAATAAATTTCTCCAAGTAGCTATTTGGCTGGGTCCGTGGACTGTTTCCCCCTCGAGGATTTTAACCACGTCAAAATATCAGTGTGTTGATCTGTGATTTGTTTGTGTGAGTGGCTGCTCTTGGTGTTCGGTCCTTTTGGAGTACCCTGTGTACCTGAACAATTTGATTCATGAAGGAGAGGTTGATCTTTTAGAATTGGTCTAGCTTATGGCTTGAAATTTTTGATGTTCAGGCTTATTTTGGTAACTTTATGTTAGTTTGTGGAAACTGCGGGATATGTGTAAAGAGTATGAAGGTGAAGTTTTTTCTAGTATCTTGTATCAAGATTGATGCGGAAAAGAATGTTATGGAGATGTAAAAACTTCTTCTTTGATTAATATAATAGTATGAAAAAGGGCTTTTATGTTGAAAAAATAAATAAAGTATGGAGTGGAGCCAACATAAGAGTTGTTGAGAGAAGGAATAAGATTTGGTTTTGAAAGAATGTGTATCATTTGGGACTCAATTCTTTCTATGGTACATCATTTTCAATTTACACTCGTATATATTATTTATTTTAATTTTCATTATTCCCAACAATGTAGATACACTCATTATACTTTATTTTTATGTTTGTAGAAGGAAACTGAAGAAGAGAAAAACAATCGAGGCAATCAACAAAACATTCGGTCAAATAATTCAAGTCATACAATTGGCTCAAGCACTAACAACAATTCTAGCGAAGAATGATGATCCATATATGTTGGATGTTAACGCAAACTGTTGTATATTTTGAAATAATTGTTTGTGAAAATCAGACATTTTGTATAATGTACTAGACATAGCGTCCCAATTGAAAGACAATGGGTTACCAATAAGTGTAACAATTACATGCATGTTGAATTTTTTATTATTGTGGAGTTTATGTTGTCTCATTTTGCATGACAAAGGGCCTCTTATTGATATATAATAAAATGGTTTTTTATTATGTTGCATTCTACATTGTCATTGTAAAATGTTACATCAGTTTTTAATTATATGGATGATTAAATATTACAATAGATGTGAAAATTTATGATATAACAAATTAATCCAAACATCATATCCAGAAGAAATAATTAAAAATAAAATTAATGCTACTACAAAAAAACTATTTCAATTTCTGATGAATAATGGAATTAAACAAAATAAAAATAAAATATAGATATTCTACTACGATGTCACATCAAATAATCACCCTGTGCTTCTAATCATTTCAATCGCACTGGTCTGTTTTAGAAAATGTAGCATTGATGTACTTAAAACAACAGAGACTATGTGCAACAGAATACTCATTGCATACCCTGATGTTTTTTATTGTTACACCCCAATGCGCTACTATATATTAACTGCACTGTTAATTTTTTAAAAGAAAGCAATAGACAACATCTTAGTCAACTTTACCAATGTGTTTTCCTTCACTTATCGCACCGATGCTTTGTAATAGTCAGTAAGAACTACTTCTTTCTAATAGTTTGTAAGGAGTGGTGCCACCTTTAGTATAAAGAATCGATGCATATATTGTTATAAAGCACATGTTTCGTTTAAAATTTTGGAGCACACCAGTACTATATGGGTTATCAAGCACCTGTGCATATAATGCTTTCAAATTTTGGTATGCAATGGTGCGTATAATTCTTTTAAAAGCACCGGTGTGTTTTGAGTTTGTTAGTATTGAAGCATTTGTTTCAATAAAATACACAGATAAAAAAACCTTCCACTAAAGCCTCCAGCCACCGATTTTTTTTGTTATATTAAATTTCCATAAAAAACCTTCACTAAAACATCTGATACCATTGGAGGAGGTTGTAACGGAGGTTTTGTTTGAGAATTTTGTCAAATCTTGTAACACTAAAAAACTCTGATATAACCTGCACACAAGGGTTTTTCCTTGTAGTGGGGATTACATCCACAAATGTGGGAAAGAATCTCTTGGATATCCCTACATGTTTTTCCTTGAGAAAAAAAATGATTTTGATATCACCAATAAGGATTTCACTCAAAGGCATTTCTACAAATTTATATATATGATAGAGATGCAACTAGGGTGAAATTCATTGTGCTCTCAACACCTTTCAAGGAAAAATTTGCATGTTTGGAAAGTTTGCATCCTCCTCCCATATTGCCAAATAAATTATAGGAGACAATATATAGAAATGAAGAAGTTAGCAACACCCATTTTATTGATTTGTATATCATATAGAACATTCAACTCAAAGTCTCAAATTTGAAAATATCAATAAAGGTGAATCAAGTAGCGAAAAAAATTGTGTTCTTATTTCAACAACAATGCAAAAAATGATATATTATCAATATAAATTTAGCATTCATTCGTATTTATCTTTTGCACATGAGATTTTATTACATAAAATGATTAAAAATTTAAATGTATCAAGTTGAAAACTATGGATTAGTCACTATTTCTTTTAGGTTTTAGGTTTTAGTTCTTCTTTTCAATTTGCCTCTTGGTCCACTTAATTAGAAGTTAACTTTGGTTTCATGTTCTAATAAGATATATTTCTCTATATGTGGTGACCATATAAAAAATGCCTTAAATATGGTCCACCCTCTCATGGAAAAAAGTAGGTAAGTAAGCAACAATTTCAAATCAAATATTGGATGTGAAAGAGGCGTAATTATCAATAGCCTTTGGTTATAGGAATATATCACAAGTAGGTGTACTTGGGAGCATATTAATGAAACGAAAAAAATATAAACACTTGATATAATATAGTGAAAACACTTGACCTGAGTGGAGTGGTGCAACCTATGGTGGGGGGGCATAGGTCTTCAAGTCCATTATAGGGGGGTCTGGGCAACCCTTGATTCCCAATGTTGGAATAGCAGGGTTAGCCATTTGCGGTAAAAAAATAGTAAAAACACTATGTTATAACTTCAATGTGAAAAAATTATTTGATGTTGTACATGTAATATATGGAAAATGTTGAATATTGGAAACTAATGAGAATATTGACAAAAGATTGAAAAGACAGATAAACTACTTTAGTGAAGAGTGGATTGCACCTCACCCCTTTGGTTCTTCGTAAACTTTAAGGATTGAAGGGCTCCATATTAATAACCCATGGAGACAAAAATAGACTACATGCATACTACTAGTGAGATAGGACGTGTTGAAGACGCTTCCAACAATGTTATACTAATAGGATATATGATTAAATTCAAGGTTAGAAAGGATTTGGTTGATATAAATATTGAATTATCTAAGAAGTATAAGTAGCGTTGTGTAAACCATGACAAAATAATATCAACAAATATAAAAGTTTAATAATTTCTAGGTATTGGAGGATTTTCCAATTCAAAATTTGTATAATATGGATAAAAGTTCCATATGATGTTTTATCGGATGTTGACAAGTGATTATTTACAATGGATATGAAAAAGTATTTGGGGTGAGTGATAATAGGAAAGGAAGCATTTTAAATGGTGTTTCAAATTTTATAGAGGAAACCAATCTATATTTTTATTGACAAAGTCCAATGGGTTATCTCAACTAGTTGTCACCAATGTTGTCAGCCATTTGGCTAGTTATGTGCTAGTAGTTACCCATATAAAACCCCCTTGTGTGAGGTAGATTACTAGATATGATATCCACAAATATGGGGAATCCTCCCTTGGGTTTCATCATGGGTTTTTTTAAGAACAAAAAAAAATCGATTAAGAAAAGGCTAGAGAAACTCTTGTTGTGCCTACATGGTGTTGTTGTTTTGTCACCAACATGTACCGAATGTAGCTACATGAGGGTTGTGCAATATCAAGTACCAAATCAAATGGAAAATGGGAAACTAAATTAAAATAACAAGATTATATAACATCCATGGAATGTAAATGAGGAGAAAACTAGCTAAAAGATGACAGAGCAATACATGTAAAGAATGATTATTTATATTACCATAAATAATAGGGTGAGGTAGAGACACCTTGGTGTTAGTTGTTTAAGGTAATATAAATTTGTAGTTGACCCAAAGGAGGGCTCTTCTTCTCCTTTGTGCCGAAATTCCATCCAAGCAATGTAAAATATGGATTTTAAAAAGGTGAAATGAAAAAGGATGGAGGCTCCCTCTCACTTTCAATAGGAAACCTTGCAACATAACCTTGCAATTGTGGATAGATTGTAAATTTTAAACATGTAAAGTGAATAAATCCATACATATTCATAAGAAAAATAGATATTAAACAATGGCACACACACAATACATGGATATTTATCCTAGAAACCCTTAACGAGAAAACCCATCATTACTTAGAGCCATGCCTCTATCTTTCTCATTGTGTTTCTTACCCTTTCACAATATAATATTTAGGTATTTTGTAGCATCCAAAACTCTAATTCATTAATCTGAATTAGATTACACCCCTAATCTGTTAACCCGGATTTGATTACACCCCTAATTTGTCAACCCGGATTAGATCACACCCCTAATCCCTTAACCGGGATTAGATTACATGTTTTCATAAAAAAACAAAAAATAGGTGATGCAACACACATGCAAAGAATATAAAACATAACCAACAAGTATATCATTTATGGAGTGACCTTGATGGTTGTATTTATAGGAACTAATGTGTACAATTCTTAGATCTATCTTTAATGTGAATTATCCTCTTTTCATGATGACTTAGTGGCAAAGATAGGTTTTGGAGACCAAATAAAATGTTATTTTCAACAATAATGGTTAGGGAATGTCCACTTTCAAACACCACCTTTTTGGAAGGTGTCTAGCAACTAAGAGTATCTGAATTATGGTTTTTGGATGTCGTTGTAGTTTTTGAAGCTTTTAGTGCAGCGTGTCATCACAGAGTTTAATGGGAAATCTGCACAATGACCATTAGAGTCAATATTTGAGTTTTCTTTGGTTCTTGGTCATATGGTGATGGAAGTGATAGAAATTGGGATAATACTATCGAGAATTATGTATAATGGTGATGATACTCATGACAAGGTAGCTGATCAACATTAAGTTGTTGACAGTTGGCCCTTGATGTGTGAGGTCGGGAGCTCATCGTATGGCCAAAATACATCATAAATTTTTTCTCTTTAAATCCATAGGAATCCATGAACACTTAGACAAAGGAATAAAAGCAAGTAAAGAGAAAAATTCCCACCCATCAACGGGGGCATACCTAAAACAAAACCAACCAAATGGGTCAGGTGTACATAATATTGAATGTAAACAAGGTGGGAATATCCACGCTCATATCAATATCTCTATATGATATGGGATTAATGCCAAGAGGGATCTAATAAAATACATGAATCATTTTTTAGTACAATACATCATAAGGGTCAAATAGGATCCCAATCCAAGTACATAAGTGTGGTTTGAACCACAGTTAATATAAAATACATGAGTAGGAACAATGACATCTTGATAAAATGATAATAATATATAAACAAAAACCCTATTGAAACTAGAGGGGACCAATATCTAAAAGGAGAAATAACATGGGAAACTAATCACATGTGGCTCAAAATGTTGAAATACTGAGCCAAAAATATCCTTGAGTAACTATATCTAAAATTGGATCAATATCGCCAATATATCTCAAGCATTACAAAAATATGCAAAATTGAAGGGATTCCATAATAGACTCAAGAAATAGAGGGAGTAATGAATGTTTAGAGTCTTCGACTAAACTAGGATAAGGGAACCACCATATTGTACATTTCTCAATGGTGTGATAGGGAGCTATATTTTTTACAAAGACACCAATGGGGAATGGAGAGTCATACAGAAATGGAATCGGTACCTCCTTTGTTTAGAGCATGAAGGTATGGCTAACATGGCATCATATGTATAACGTGTAATCATATCAGGAAAGGGATGCAAAGGGATGAGTAGGGGATAGAATTGTAATGGGAATACTCAGAGAGGAGTAAGGGGGTATTAAGTTCAAAACTATTGGTAATTTGACATCGGAAAGGTCCCATGGGTGACACATAGTAGAATAATTTGAACAAAGGTGACTATGTATGCTACCATAAGAGATCATATATTGTTTGCAAATTTTGAAAAGTTTCCTCAAGTAATAAGGTACTCAAGAGAAAGAAGGGGTCAAGGATATAAGTATCCAATGTACAACTAAATGAATAAAGGGATCATGCAATAGAATATGGAAGAGACTAGGGGTAGG
The DNA here is from genome assembly GCA_001517045.1 of Pseudotsuga menziesii. Taxonomy (NCBI): domain Eukaryota; kingdom Viridiplantae; phylum Streptophyta; class Pinopsida; order Pinales; family Pinaceae; genus Pseudotsuga; species Pseudotsuga menziesii. The sequence continues at coordinate 160,839 of LPNX010947249.1, forward strand.
ATATTGACGGTAATCTCCTTGAGGGTAGATGAATAGTAAAAAAATAATCTAATTTTTTATAGTATGGATGATGAAGTAGTGGGCTTATGAGATGTAAAATGAAATATATAACACTATAATGTGGAAATCTAAGGGTAGGCCAATGAGTGGAACTGAATAAACATATGGGGATAAATTCAATATCACATACTAGAGGAACTCCCATTCCTATGAGGAAAAACCGGCATGGGTAACAAAACGCACTTGGAGTACTAATGAGTGGTAACCCATATAGATAAGTCTCTATTGTTGGGCAAGGGAAAATGCAAGGGTGGTAGGGTGAGGTATCTTTCTCGAATAGACTACATACATAAATGGCATCAAAAACCTTTAATGCATAAGATGTTTGTAGAGGGTAATCACCTATATTCTAGTTTGGAGATATATACCTGTGAGGATGGTCATATGTGGAGAAACATTATGATATTGGTGCAACCTATACATGCACACATGGAAGCAATATGAAAGAAAAAAAGTGCATTTAAAAAGAAAAGAAATAGTATAAGAAACATATAAAATAGAATAGAGGCCTAAATTACATGTATTAGAGTAAAAAGGGGTTCCTCGAAAAAGTTCTCAATCACACAAATTTCGTAATGCAATCAGGAAGAACATGAAACGAATATTTTAACAATGTGAATGCTGCATCAAATGTATGTCATATTAGGACATGTGGAGTAGAAGAAAAATAGACCCAATTTTTATAAATAGGGTGGGGCCCATAGGATGAGGTGTCATTTTCATTGTTCACCATTAGAGGAGCTCATGTGACCTAGAACTTTAGGCACACATATCTTCCATTTTGATCGTTAGATTTCGATTATGCAAGTTCAAGTTAGATATTTTCCCTTTCTCTTTATTTTTGTCTATTTCATTTCCTAGATTAGGGATTCCTAGTGTCGTGGTTAGAGAGCCCTAGAAGGTTGTTGTTGATTGTTGTGGATTTTGAGCCTTTTTCTATGATGGACCCATGAAAAAGGGACCAACAACTACGATGATGTCACACTTGTGGGAGAAAATATCACTTATGGTTGTCACGTCTATTAAGGAAAAAGTATGTTGGGTCGCATTGTTTCCTCAAACAAGAACAATTCCTTGTCTCAACTATGCACAGGACAGTTGCAACAAGGTGTCATGATTTTCTTAGTAAAAATTGCACACTAACCCTTCGACTTGCTCAGAAAAAAATGCAACCATGAGGGTGAGATGGGGAGAGAGAGAGAGAGAGAGAGAGAGATTTTGAATCTCTAGATGAAGCTCTAGAATAACTCTGTTGTACAAGGGACATTGGTGCAATATAGGATTTTGAAGGGAATTCATGACCCATGGAAAGTGGAACATCCTTAAACTCCTCAACATCCATTTCATCATTGGCCTATAAATGTATGGCATGGTGGGAGAGAAACAACCAATGTGGCCATGGCATGTGGTGATGGAGGAGTACATGGAGGCCCTATGTGTGGAAAGTTCCTCTCTACATGACTCCTCCATTCCAATGGAGGATATTGAGCACTTGAAAACACATGTGGTGGCTGCAAGTGTAGTACAATTACTCGAGTTCAAGGGGACCCGCCAATTTTTTGGTGGTCAGATGATTATCGTTGAGTGAGTACTGAGAGGAACCTAATTTAGGTGGATTGATATGTACTTAATGGTAGTGTGGCACTACAATCGAATGGGAGGATGTTTTCATGTTTCTTTGAGAGGTTGTTGAAACTACAACCCCAAATTGTAGTCCAATATGTAGGGCCTATGGAGACCTGGATGGAGTGATGGTGAGACAAGATATTGATGGGTAGGGGCAGTGTTGTGAAAAACATCTTCCATCATGATTTCTCTTAGCATTGGCAATATATCCTTATAATCATTGAGGGTTACCTTTATGGAAGGATGAATTTTTGAGGGGACCTCAATCACCAGTCTATGCTTAGGGACCTGAGGGTATGTGTCATTTTTATTATGCATTTTTTATGTTATATTTATATACTAGCATAGATGGTAGTTATAGTTACTTATGTGGTACATGTTATTGATTACTCTCCTCTCATATTTGTGTATATGTTGAACTAGTCCCACTAAAAGGGAACCAAATATGACAAGGAAATATTGAGGCAGTCGATTATTTCCCCTCATCATAGATAAAATGGTGAGTACCTGAGGCTATATTGGATGGGACTCAGTGAGACATAAATCAGCTGCATGTTGGGGTCATGGATGATGGCTAATAGCACTTAGGTGAGGAGTTTATCATTATCTGCTTGCTCTACCTGAATGGAGGTCAACTATGTAGAGGGTCATAACAGCTTCTCATACTATCTAATACATGTTGAGGGGGAATGTTCCTTGTATAATGGGTCCTGATAGTGACGAGGATGGCAACACGGAGGAGAATCCTGATGATCATGAGTATGCATTTTAGGGAAATTCCCCCATGCTCAAGACATGGGATATTTTGGGTTGTGTATCAAAATTTTTTTTACCAATCTATGGGATTTATTATGTAAACATTATTTATTTTTTCGATGTGTGAGTGTGTGTGTGCAGATGCAGCTTTACATGCATCATCCTTATCTATGATGTAATCTGAAGTATGATTTTATGGTTGTTTATGTAAATGCGGATTCACTTTATGGCTATGATTATATATACACATGCATGATTTTTTTTCTTGTTATTAATTAATGATATGCCAATTTAGAATATGGTTTGTGGTGTTGATCCAAATTCAATGCTAACAATACTTCATTAAACTAATTCGAATTTCTAAAACAAAAGCTTCTCAATTTTCCCACAATTCCATTAAATTGGCTTAATAATAAATAAATCAACATATTAAAGAATTGAAATTGAGAATAGAACAACAATAAACATAGATGATACTTAGAAATTGATAACAAAGTTCACCCTCATGGGATACATCTCTGGGTTTGCTTCAAACGAATAGTTGATCCATTAAAATGATGAAAAATACACCCATACTTCTTCTTTACATCAAGAAATTGCCTTCAATATACAATAATTATTGTTGGTGTTCTTTTAGGAAGACAATAGCCTGGTCTCACAACCTACAATAACTTCTTCCTGCAACCAATGAAAAAAATTGACTATATTCTCAATCCACAATATTATGCTTCCTTCAATTATGTCTATGTCCATTATATAGAATTGTTGTAGCCCATGTGTTAGTATTAAGGCATTGTTATTTTGTAAATAACATCAAGGTTTGAATCTCTTTCAATATGCCCCTTTGCATAGTCGTGGGGATAATAATATCCCACTTAGAGCCTCTTTACATAGTCGTAGGGATAATAATATCCCACTTATAGCACATATAACAATTTAATACACCCCACATGATCCATATTTGTTGCATTTTTAAATTAAAGTGATGATTTCTGAGTTTTAATGGGCACATGATAAGATAAGGGAATATAAAACCCTTTCATAGTTCACGTACAACTTGGTGGTGCATTCAAATTTTTAAGGTGGGTACATACTATTTTTAAATGGCACATATTATATTTGTTAGATATTCCATTTAATTTGATATGAGACACAAAGTATTTTAAACCCTTTTATAACACCTACCCATAGACTTATAACCTCCATGCCTTAGTTTAAGTGCCATGTTGCCATAGAACTTTGACTATCACCTTGCCATGTGTCAACATCAGCATGTTATTTATCCATTTGTCAATATGTGTTTGGTCCACATATCAATGTGGATTGGTCCATGTGTTAGTGTTGTGCCACCTAGCATTAGCATGTCCTAAACCGATTCTTTAGAGAAACTATCATTAACATTCCTTCCACATAACTAAATATGAGTGGCTTGGACACAAACTTCATCAAGATTAGTTGGATTAAACATAAGAATATTATGTATCAAATAATTATGGAACCCGCCAATATACTTTAAAATATTTTCTTGCATATAAAGAGGAATGCCCAATGTCGGTGCCCTTTTTCTAAACTCTTGAGTATAGTTGTGTACATTTTCTCCCTTCTTTTTTCTTAGATGTTTCCAATCCATTATTAATGATTGCATATATCCTAAGGGATGAATTGATTTTTTTATGCAGTTGCAAATCTATACCAAGAATATATCATTTTACCTTTCTTAAGAAGGTCTTCTTGAGTATTAATTTTCCACCATATCAATGTTGTATCTCCTTGAATTGGGCCTTCTAAGTTCATCTTTCATTCTCTATATAACTCTTCCACTATGGCCTTCATCTCCAAAAAGGATTTCCAAAACATTCTTTCATATTTAGTGAGATTTTATTCCCTTTTAGGTTCCATTTCTTATCATTTAAATGCACGTCTTATACCAATCTTAAGATTGTACTCTTCAAGCGATCCTTCTCCACGCTTGAGCTTAGACATGCTTAGCATTCAATACCAATGCTTGTGCAAATATACATCAGCATTATTCCCTAATCTACCTGATACCAACTTGATCCGAAATTAGTGCAAACAATGCTTCATTACACTAATTCGAATTTCTAAAACAAAAGCTTCTTAATTTTCTGTCAATTCCATTAATATTGTCTTAATAATAAAGAAATCAACATATTAAATAACTGAAATTGAGAATATAACAACAATAAACATACATGATACTCAACAAATAGATAACATAATTCACACTCATAGGTTACATCTTCGGGTCTTCTTCGAAAGAGGAACTGATCCATTAAAACGATGCAAAATACACCCATATGTCTCTTTACATCACGGAATGGCCTTCAATCTATAATAGTTATTGCTGGTATTGTTCTAAAAAGGAAATAACTTGATCTCACAACATGCAATAGCTTCTTCCCACAATCTATGAAAACAAACTTGACTATATTCTCCATACATAGTATTCAACTTCCTTCAAATATAATTATGTCCATAATATAGTATTGATGTAGCATGTGGGCTAGTGGTAAGGAGAAATTGTTTTGTAGAGAATATTGGGGTTCGAATCTCCTTCAATCCACCCCTTTTTTTCACACAGAAAAAATAGCCCAATTCAAAATTTGTATTAAATTATGAACCATGTTGTTCAAGTTAGAAAAAAAATTCCTTACATGGAAATATTCCAAACATCGTAAAAGATATTGTCTACTACATATAACCATTCATAAAAAAATCCTAGTGGGATAGCTCAATTTTTTGAGTGATGTAAGTTGTGAGCAGAAGGTATCGGGGTCAAATCCTCGAGTGGCTATACATTGTTATATAAGGGCCTCAGTTGATGTCCGCATCAAGTTAGATCTGTAATCAAAATGAAGTGGGTGAGGCCCCTTCGGGTGGGCCCCCTGTGATTTCTTCCCATGGATGTAACAACCCCACTGAGGATTTTGTGAACCACATTTGAAAAAGAAAAAAAATTATCAAAAGAAGATGTCATACAATAGAAGATAATTACACATAATCTTTGGGTAGGACCCCATAAGAGACATGAATAATTATAATGGAGGGATTTTGGATGGAGCATTCAACGTCCCTCAAAATTATATAGATGTGTGGGGTCCAAGATCCAATTCCTTGATGATGTTGTTTGAACTTCCCAAACCTTTACCGAACCTTCCATAAGTAAGAGTCCCATATTGGATAATTAATCAACAATCACATTGTGCTCCCTATATATATGGTGAAAAGGGACGGCCTCAAAAAGAGGCACTTGCATATTTATTTCCCCGTAAATTAGTCTGAGAAAGATATTATGTGGATATTTTCTCAGCTATATCCAGTCAATCACAATACGGGAGTCCCAAAAATTCTGAAGCTTGTGGATTACCCTAGATAGAGCTAATTTAATGACCATCCAAAAAACCTTCATCCCAGCTCTATTATTCATGGACACCCCAATACCTACTGCAAATTTGATCTGATGCCTCTAAGATAAATACCAAATACATCTAGCACCACTAGAAGTAGGCCTTCCCTAAGCATCCTTATCAAAATAGCACCAAGGAAAATTCACTTTCGATACAATCATTCTCGAAGGGGCATCAATATTCACTTGTGGAAAATAATCCATGATGGTAATACTTTTCTCAACATAGATATGAGGAGGGATATAAATGTCCTAGAAGATTAGTTTATTCCTTGCAAGCCGCTTCCCCTAAATAAAGAGAGTAGGAAGGACAATGTATTTCCAAAATACAGGATTATCAAGCCAATGCAAAAAGGTCTCTAATATGTCTTCACCTGTCCAAACAAAGTGTAATCCTGAAACTAAGAATCATACTTCCATTTTTCTTGTATATATGGGAAACTAATGAAAATGTGATTAATAAATTCCCCCTCCAAATCGCATAATGGGCATCTGTTGGGCCCAAGAGAAAATTTGTGCACGATATTATCCCATATTGATACTTCCTTGGCAAGGGTAATACATAGAAATATAATGTTCTTAAGTGGGAACTTTAAGGACCAAATATCGTGTACCACCACTCTGAGGCTGATAGGTCTTCTTGATCACGCAAATTTTGGTAGCATATCTTAGGCACGCGGGAGTTGCCAAATACATTTTTGTTCCATAGAAGAGAGTCCTCAATATCACCCAAATGGATGTGATTGTCTTTCAAATTTTTTATGAATACTTCCAAACACTCCTTATTAGCATGATCGAATCCCAAATCATCTTATGTAATCCATTCTTAGATAATGGGAGATGATATGATTGGGTCATGAATCTTTGAGAGAAAAATAAAGCCTTGATCAATCAAATTGTTAACTATCCGATGAGGAAGAAATTTTTTACCATTGCATTCAATCCATGTATCACGTCCTATCCTAATGGACATGCCATTTCTGAATTCCCATGAGATCCAGCCAACTACGAGGTCGAAAGCAGATACTAAGGCTTTCCACAGAATGGAGATGTTTCTCTGAAATTTGTCACTAGATCGAATCCATTCCTGAATAGACATTGGAAATATATGCTTATGATGAAATGATATTACCCACAAAGAGTCACTCTTTATAAGACACCAAATACCTTTTGCTTCCAAAGCTTTCAAGAAGCTTAAATGATGTTTGAGGCCCAGATACTAAGGCTTTCCACAGAATGGAGATGTTTCTCTGAAATTTGTCACTAGATCGAATCCATTCCTGAATAGACATTACAAATATATACTTATGATGAAACGCTCTTACCCACAAAGAGTCACTCTTTATAAGACACCAAATACCTTTTGCTTCCAAATCTTTCAAGAAGCTTAAATGATGTTTGAGGCCCCAACCTCCACGGTTCTTAGGAAAGGTTAGCCTGCTCCAAGAAACCCAGTGAAAATAAAATACACTCAGATCCCTTCTCCACAAAAATTTGAAACAAATTTTCTTGATATACTCATGTACACCAGTTAGGACATGGGCCAAAGTAACCCAAAACATCGGTATTCCTTCCATGACATATTTAAGTAACACCAACCTACCCATCTTATACTACCATTTGTTACACCATTGTTGAAGATTATTCTCGATTTTATTAATGATCCAAACCCAGTCCTTATAACAATAATAATTAGGTTTCAAGGTAAACCCTAGGTATATGAACCCCTAATAGATATTGAATAACTCAAAGTCAAGTCGAGACTTGATTCAATACCTTGCATCTTGAGGTAGATTCATGGTAGTAATAGTAGATTTGTTAGGATTGTAGATCATACATGTAGTCGTCGAGAAGAGAGAAAGAAAATGTTTTAATTCGGTGATATCCCTTCTAGAACCATCCAAAAATAAAAGTAAATTGTCAACAAACAAAATATTTGTGATATAAACTTGTCCTCCGAAATGGAATCCTTTAAGATTCCCATTATCTATGGCTTTCTTGATAATTTTTCTAAGACCTTCCATCACAAGGATGAATAATAATGGTGCAAGAGGGAACCTTGTCTAAGCCCTCTACCAGGTTTGAATAAGGATGAATTTGATCCATTAATCAGGACCGTGAAACTAACAAATTGAACACAAGAAAGAATCTAGTTTACCATATCAAGACGAAATCCAACCTATAGAAGAACAAGTCTAAGGAAAGTCCAATTCATGCAAGAATAAGCCTTTGATAGTTCTACTTTTATAATAACATAAGGGATATGTTTTACCTTTTTCAAATGAAGCACTTCATGTGCTATACCAATAGCATCGTGGATCTGCCTGTCCTCCAAGAAACCAAATTATTCAGGGGTTATAGATTTCGATAATAAGTCTTTGATTATGTTAGCTATCACATTTGCGATAATTGTATATACACATTTAAATAATGAGATGGGTATAACATCATCCATTCTCTTGACCTTGTCAATTTTTGGAATGAGCATGAGGAATGTATAATTAAATGCAGTGAGAACCCTGCCTTTGATTATGGATTCCTCCACTATAGTGAGCAATTTTTTGTCGATGATGTCAAACATGCCAAAATAAAACTCAACCGTCCTGTTAACATAGTAATAGGGATAGTATCCTTATTAAAGAACATATGAATGTTTAATCTTCCCCACATATTCCATATTTATCGCATTTTTAAATTAAAGTGTCACTTTCTAAGCTTTAACTTGCACATAATATGATATAAAGTGTGTTGGATTTTTGTCCCTTCTCCATGGATCCCGACCCAGGTTCACTCCCTTCTTCTCAATGTAACAAAGCCCAAGATATCATCCCAACATAGCAGAGCTCAGTCGGAAGCACCTGTGAGGCAGATGTCGTCTCACCTGAGATATCTCTCTTGGATGGGTAACTGCCAGAACCATGTTTCCATAGTTGGCTGGGAGGATGTCTAGTACCTCGGCTCTACACCAAGGCTCTCAATGAAGTATGGGGGTGGATTATTTGTGTTCAATGTGCTTCAACAACTAGGCTTCTTCACAGCCTCTCCTATGCAACTCATTAAATAAACAACAGACATGCAGCATAATCATATCCACTTAATACAATGGACCATTATACATCTATTCATTTGTAAGCAAACCTACACTCATTCATTCAATACAACATTTACACATATATCTTAGACACCTTCATCATTCACACATATACACATAATATAACATGGAAACCCATCCGAGAAAAAACCACAAGGTGCTCTTCATCTGGCATGAGGAAAAATATGCACCTTTCGTCTATGCACTAAGTTGTAGACTGCTTAATATCTTATTCTCTACCTTCACATACTCTTCCTCCCTCTCATGCTCTTTGATATCCTCTCTGTTCTCTTCCTACTTTACTCTACTAGTGATCCGCACACATCCTGAATCAACTCGAACTTTCCCACTCTTCTATGCACTCAGCTGCGGATCCTTTACTTTGATGCACTCAGCAATGCAGATCCGTCAACCAGAATCTCATGCTTTTCAGCCAACGAGAGTCTATAAATTCAAATCTAACTGTAAAGACTTACCATACGGAGAATGTGTAACCAGGATACAGCTTGGTTTCCTTCTTTTGTATCCCCATTACAAACTCGATACAGACTCCATACATACTTGATACAGACTCAATACCGACTCAATACATACTCATTTTCTGTCGCTTTCTCAGCCGACTTTCTATATCCAGCCAACAAGTTGTCTTTCCTATTCTAGTAACACCTAATTGAGAGGCACTAACGGCATGAATTACAAAGATTCCTTCATGCGTGTGGTTTCCATCGGCTCCAATTGAGCTCTTACCCATGATTGTTAAGGCCTGTCACTTTCTCAGCATTATGTCCTACTGTCATTTTCTAGTCGTTATGCTACTTGCATGCCTTCTTCTGCTAATATTCTATTGTACCTTCCTGTTTCGTACTCCATCCTTCTGTTGCAGCTTCCTTATCTAGCGCAGCTTCCTCTTCTAGTGCCTCCTCATCTTCTTCTTCCTCTCTTTCACTTCCTTTGTCGTAGCGTCCTTTGTCTTCTTGTCATTATGTTGCTTCCTCGGTCCTAGCTCCTTCTTCTCCTCCTTTAGATATTCTCCATACTTAGGCAGAATTTTGCATGAATTATGTTTTATTGTCCCTAGGCCAAACAGGCGCCCAACACTCACCTATGGCTCATCCCAGGCCACTCGAAGTTATTCCTCCATGTTCTTACTTGCGTTGATTTTGTTCTAAAAATATTCCATGATTTTCACCACTCTCTCTACTTCTGTGTGCACTTCCATTAGAGGAACTTTCAACTCAAAATGGACCTCCTAAGAAAAATAATAAAATAATAGTTAAAATAATAAAATAATATTTATTTTGGAGGAAGAAAAGAAAAAAACTACTTTTTTTGTTCGTATTTTTGACATATCTCCCAAAAAAAATTGTGATACCTATCCCCAAATTTATATTAAAAAATTGTTTAATACCTATACAGTATTTCAAATTTAAAGAAATTTCATTGACTAACATATGATGACATGGAATTTGAATTATGGTTAAAAGGCCCATTTTGAGTTGAAATTTCCTCTAATGTTCCTTTGTCTTCCGCATCTGTTCCACCAGGTCAGAACTAACATGTTCCTGCATGAATTTCTCCACTGAGGTCGCTACATCATGCACCTTATGATGTACAATATTTCGTGTATATTCCTTCGGTTTCTCCTACTTACTATGATTTTTTCTAACATATGTTACTTCTGTCATTCTTTCTAATTATTAGATGTAGTTATTGTTTCAAAGTCGTAATATAGATGAGGTGGGAGTCTTATAAGTATTATCGATCTTCATTGTCTGCATTTTTGGCTTCAGCTCAAGCTCATCCCAGGTTTTTCCTTCCTCCCTTCAGAATCTTCCTAGGCGTCACCCTTGAAGGTGTATGTGACATCGGTATAAACCTTAGAGCTCGCAGCAGTTACCCCATCCAGTATATGGTCAGTGTTTTCCTTGGCTTCACTACTGGTGAGGTCTGCCATCCTATCAACGCCTTACCTCCCTTCCTTGGAGTCTTCCAGTTCAATTTTTTCTTGAAATCATCATCACCTTTTATGTTTTCAATGGTTTTCATAAATGATGGTGATGACGGTGTCCTTTGTCTCTATTTTTCGCTATCCAAACACTAGTTTGGACCGACTGGTTCTAGCAATGGATACTATGCATTATGGCAACTATTTCCCTAGTTTTATCCAGAGGCTTCGATGGTATGTCCCTTGCTCCTTGGATTCTAGTCGTGACTTCTGCATTCTTTCTCAGGAATTCTAAGAGAGTGTTTATCTTACAGGAACCAGAAAAGTTCTTCATTTCCAACTTTGGTAAGATAGTTCGTGTCATTAGTGCAAGGAGTACTGGGTTTAGCTCACCTTCTAGTCGCCTCACTATTTGCGGTGGAACATAACCGGCAGACTTTCCTTCAACCATAACAAGTATAATAGTAGTATTCATGAGCCCCCAAGGGCACTATCACTAAAACTCAAGTCATCATACTTTTCCCACAGTATATCTTCAAATCTCGATGTTCCTACAATAGTTGATTACGGCATTTTATGGGGTTTAACTTGAACATGAGGGAAAGTAGAAGAGTTATCCAGGTGTTCAGGTTTTCAAATATTCACACACACCATTATTGAGTAGTGTCATGACAACAGGATCCATCACGTGGGTTGCCTTTTCAAATTTGTATGTTAACGCTGCCAACTACGGCGCTCCCTTTTTGTTGTGACATCATGCTACTTATGTCTAAGGGGGTGATCAGATTTACTTGGCGCCTGTGGATTTGAAGGAATGGCATCAGCCTTGTCAGCAGTTTATTTAATTATTGTGCCAATGGCACATCATTTCCTGGTGATATTATTTCATGTGATAACTCTGCTTCTCTTTCCAAGCTCCAACAACTTCTTGTCGTGCTCCTTGCGACTTTCTTTTCATCCACTTACACTTCTGTTCGCACTCCTTGCAAATTGATTTTCCCTTCCCTCAGGGTTATGCCAAGTTGGTATAACACCCTTCTTTTTCTTTTTCTTTTTTTGTTTTTTTTTTCTTTCAACTTAGTTGCAGTTATCAAAATAAGGCTTCAATCGGCTCCCATTTATGAGCCCTTTTACTTTTGTAACATCTAGTTTCTCTAACTTCATTGCTCCTCCCTCAGTGATTTCCTTAACAACATATGGTCCTAACCAATGTGTCTTTAACTTTCCTGGATGCTTGAAAAATTTACTATCATACATAAGAACATGACCTCCAACTTCAAAATGCTTGTGCTTAATGTGTCTATCATGCCATACATTTTTCCTCTGCTTTTCTATGTTCTGGTGAAATCCTGCAATGAAGCGTTCTTCTTCCTAGTGGATTAGTTGATGCAATATTTCTTCTACAGCATCAGCATCTGTCATGTATGTGATCATCGTAACTCTCAAACTTGGTACGGTATATTCCATAGGCATGACAGCTTCTTGTCCATATACCAACATGACTGGTGTGGTGTCTGACCTGTTAACTTTTTGCACGTTGTGCGATATTCCCATAGTACTACAGAAATATTATAAGCCTAGTCGTCCCTTCATACATTGCATACTTTTGTTAGCGCATTTTCCATAATCTTATTAAACGCTTCAACGGCTCCATTTGCTTGTGGGTGATATGGAGTTATTCTTCTATGATGTATATGGATATCATTATTTGATGTCTTTAATCAATTGATTAACAAAATGCATACCTTGATCACTAATTAATATCTTTGGGAAACCAAACCTTGTTACAACATTTTCAAATAATAACTTTGCAGTTGTCGCAGTAGTACAATCCTTTATTGGCGCTACTTCTACCCATCTAGCCAGATAATCAGTCGCAATGATAATATACCTTTCTCCTGTGCATTTCTCTATTGTACTAATAGGTCCTATGAAATTAATAGCCCATATATTAAATGCATGTAATTTTATTTGTGGTACTAATGGAATTTCATCTCTTTGGGACGGCTTCCCCATTCGTTAACAAATATCACAGCTGCGACAATACTCCTGAGCATCTGCATGCATGGTGGGCCACCATAACCGTGATTGCAATATCTTTCTAACGGTCGTTTTTCCTGCATAGTGGCCTCCTGTGACACCAGTATGTGCTTTTCTTAATATCATTGGGTGCTCGTGCTCCAAAACACATCGTCGAAGTATCTCATTAGGGCCCAGTTTATACAAGTGGGCGGCAATCAATTGGAAACCTACGGCTCGCGTTACTAATTGTTTCTTCTGTGTCGTCGTAAATTCGATTGGCACAAAACCTGTACTCGGAAAGTATATGATATCTTTATATTGACCATCAAAGGTGGTTATCACAAACAGTTTTGCATCAGGAAGATTATCTTCCAGGCTAGTAGGTTCCTCTCCACTTTCAATTCTTGATAAGTGGTCTGGTCCCAAATTCAATCGTCTCAGTTTCACTGTTATCTCAAATTTAAATTCCTAGAAGAGGAGAATCCATCGGTATATATTCCCCCCAACACTGGATTATTGACCAAATATTTTAGTGCAAAATGGTGAGTGTACATTTTTAAATGTTCACCCAGCAAGTAATGTCTAAATTTGTGCAATGCACACACCATTGCTAGCCCCTCCCTCTCTGTTGTGGTGTAATCCATCCTGATGATGGTTCCCGATTCAAAATCAAAAAGTCGACTTAAAAATGACTACTGCGAAATTTCTGAAAAAACCCTACATCAACCTAACTCATTGCAGAAACTTACATACTGAAATTCCTACTAGCAAAACAAATGGGGTGATCAATCACTCCTTCCCCTAGTTGCATCAATACCACACTGAGCGCAACAGATGATGCATCTATTTCAACATGAAATTCTTTTTTCTAGACTAGAAATACAAGTATTGGAATAGCAGACATATTTCTTTTCAACTTGTTCAAAATCTCTTAACATTCACCTGTCCACTGAAATTTAGTGTCTATTTTCAACAGTCTTTCCATTGGGGAAGTCACCTCTGCATATCCCTCGATAAAAAATTTGTAGTATCTCATATGTCCTAATGTTTCTCTTAACTGTTTAACCATGGAAGGTGGTGGTAAGTTGAGGATGGTGGCGATTTTGGCTGGATCAACAAAAATTACATTGCAACAAACCACATAGCCTAACAGAGATCCAAAAGGAGCACAGAAAATACACGTCTTCAAATTTAGGGCAATTTGATACTGGAGGCATAGTTCCAGCATCATTATAAGACTCTCTATGTGATCTTTTATAAGACCAAATATTGTCCAATCGTCAAAGTAGACTTCAAGAATTTTTTGTATAAAATCTTTAAATGCAGCAACTACGATTCTAGAAAAGATTGCAGGCGCATTCTTGAGTCCAAAGGGAACTACCGTGTATTGGTAGCATCCCCACTCTGTCGCAAAGGTAGTCTTGTATCGGTCCTCTTTTGCAATCCTTATCTGATGGTATCCCGAGAATCCATCTGTGAATGAATACATTTCTTGTCCTCCAGCATTCTCCAATACTTCAGGTGTGAATGGGGCTAGAAATGGGTCATGCAAGTAGACATCATTTAATTTCCTGAGGTCAACACAAATTCTCACTTCCCCTGAAGTTTTCTTGTCTTTCACTACAATCAGACTCATTCATTCTGATTCTTCAACTGGTTCTATCACACCTACCTCTAGCATTCGATCAAGTTCAGCTTTAACTTTCTCTTTATAGCACGGGTTTAATCTGTATGGCCATTGTTTGACCGTTTTTTCATCAAGCCTCAAGGGTATCTTCATTTCACCAAGGTCCCCAACTATGCCTTTCATTTCAGAAAATTTTGTAAGGAATAGATCCTGAAATTCATATAGTAAGTTAGTGATCTTTCCCACAATCTCATCATCCCAGTAATCTCCAATATTAGCAAATTTTGGGTTTTCAACCGACCCAATATTTACTTTATTAATCTTAAGTGGTCTTAAAAATTGGTCTGTGGACATAGCAACTCCTTCCACTGCACGCATACCTTCTTACTCGGGTATATTTATCTCAAGTGGGTCACATGATATTATACAACTAATATAGATAATTTCTTTGACCTTCATTATGTACGAGCTCAACATGTATCTGTCCTTTGAGCGGATCAATAGGCGCAACAACCCTTATTTCATAATATTCAAATGATAAGATCCTTTTCTTGAATTTTATAATGGTTTGGTTGTTTATTGCCCAATCAATTCCTAGTTTGGTTGTTTATTGACAATGTCAATAAATTCAAAGTCAGCATATGTTCTTAAGCCTTCGAATTCTACATGAACTTGAGTTAGTCTACCTTTTGGTAGAACCTTCGATTGGTTCAGAAGCCTTAGTTGAATGGGAGACCAGTCCAGTCGTGGCTTATTCATGCTCTCCCATGTTTGCCTTTTTCAATATGTTAAAATCCCAGCCCAAATCTAATATGATATAATCCATATCATAGTCTCCTATATGTGTAATCATTTGCAGTTTTCTTCATGTCTTCAGTCTCTTCCATATATGATTAACTATTTTTTCATGTCGCATGTCATCTAGGGTTTCTTCTATTAGTGTTTTCAGTTATGCGACAACATCTTTATCATTGATTAGTTCTATACAACGTTTGAAAAATTCTTTAAGATCACTAATCTTTTTCATTGGTGGATTCCTGATGAGATGTTCAAATAGTTCGGGCATGGTCTTGACTTGTCCATATGTTGATGGTTTATTAGCATCAACAAATTCTGGTCACACCTCCAGAAAGACTTCTTTCTCCTTTTTGACATCTAGTGGAGATTTATTTTGTGCCATGAGTCTCACCTGCGATTTTCCTTTCTATGTATTATGGTCTGCCCCTATCGCAACACCTCCTCTTGTGACCATAGGAATGTGAGGTTCTCTTGGATCGGAAGAGATCATCTGAATGTTTTGATTGTGATTTGGATTATGATTATGCACCAGGTTGGGATTTATGGCAGTTCTAGCCTTCCATTTCGCAATTAGTTGTGGACACTATTCAACAGTGTGATCAAATGTTTTACAGTATGTACAAGTTTTCACAGGAATTTTACAATATCAGGAAAAATATCCTGGCTTCCTGCAATTATAACATATGACTTGGCATCTTCCCCGACCAAATCCTCCTCCTTGTTGTTGTCCTCGGCCTCTAAAGTTTCCACCCCCCCTTTGTGGAGAGTATTGTTGTTGTTGAGGATACAGATTCTGTTAGTATTGTGGCTAAGGGTATTGCGGTTGTTGATATTGAGTAGGCTAATACTGAGGCTGAAATCACTCAGCTTGAAATACAGATGCTCATTATTATTCAATAAGTAGGTATATATTGTCTTTTCTTGTAGTAGGTGAAATTCTCTGCAGTACTTTTCATCATGACCTACTGATCTACAAAATGTACAATATAGACTAGCTGGTGTGCTTACAATATTTTGTGAGTATAGACATTCTTCGGACTTGTGGCACCTAGTCTGGTATATCCTACACCAAGGCATCCCTTGGGTGTTTAATGGATTCGGCGCTCCTGCTACGACGTAGTTCATGAGCGTCGAGAAATTGTCTTTATGGTGTTCGTCCATTCTGCATGTTGTACACCATAGTTCTTTCTAAACTTCCTTCCCTCTCTTAATGTCTTGGAGCTGCACCGTAAAGCTATCCAGCTACGACTGAATTTGCATCATTCTTGAGCCACTATCTCCAACTGGCAAGGATTCTAATTTCATTTCTATTTCCAGAGCCTCTATCTGTGACACAATCTTCTGTTGCATCAATGGGGTACGTATATGTGGTAACAAGGAGGCAATATACCATTCCTTGTGTTGTACATCTAAAATTTGGAAGCTCACTTTGGCCATCAATGTCTTAAATCTCTAGTCAAAGTACCAGACAGATTATGTTGGTATTTTCTTAATTTCTTTGATCTCGATGATGCATTGTGCTTCAAATTTTGGCTTCCTAAACTCATCTATCATATCCACTCAAATCGCGTTGAGTGTTTTAGGGACAACTGCTACTGGTACGATGGAAAATTTCATGTACTAGTCAAGCGCACGACCTCACAGGGTCATGATCATCTGTGCTTTCTTGATATTCTCATCCTGGATCTGTCACACAGTCCACATAGTTTCACAAAGGAACCAATGTTGTTATGGGTCCTCAAACCCATTGCAATTGGATACTGGTAACTTAACGTCAACTCAAGCCATTATATTTGTTGTTGGTACATTCGAAACAAAATTTTGGCTAGTCATACTTCCTTGTCCGCTATTCACATCGTTAGTACTACTTGTATTTACATATGTACTTGGAGATAAGTCTCTCAAACTTACCTCTAGCGAAGTATGCGGTGTTGTAGGCGAGTTGTAACCATGTTCTCATGATGGCGCTTAAGTTGACTCTTTTAACTCTTCGTCTCCTTCAGAGATCCATTGATATTCCTCTTCTTCATCACAATACCCTTTGCCCAAGTATGACGCAAGCTAGTAGCCTTATTCTTCTCTATTCATGTTTTAAATCCCTCTTCCTAACAGAGTTTTTCTTCGCTTACCGGATCTGAATTTTCTTCCACTTCTTAAAAAGATCGACTCTAATTCAGTTCCATGATCTCCTGGGAACATCTGATTTTATGGTTCTTCTGAGACATAGCCACTATATTTCTATACAGTCTTGTTACATTCTCATAATACCTTTTTTAGATACAAGCATTTTTATCCACGTCTTTAAAGATGACAGATATCTATTGTGTGGACCTTGAAAAAAAAATCACTCTGCCTCACTATATGACGTTATTGTGTCAACAAAAAACTCAGTAATATATCCCTCTAGGATACTGTGTATCCAAAAATATATAGCCCTCAACACAGGGTTGCTTACTTCTTCTAGTTGTTCAATTAACTGGGGAGTCCACTCCCTCGGTTCTCTACCTTAAAATTTTCTTTGTTGGGTCGCTAGCTTAGATAACCATTTATGCAACACAATGGGAAAGTCAGAAAAGAAAATCTTATGAATTTCAGTGTGGATGTATCATCCCAACCACTCTATTGGGTTCCGCTGAGATCCTTTGTTTTCTTTTTGTGTGAATTCTAACTCTTTGGATTCCACACAATATTGGATCTCTAGTTTCGTTGGTTTCCACAACGTATCCCTCACCACAATGATTCGGGTCCCGGAAACGAAACCATTTGTTGGATTTTTTTCCCTTCTCCAGGGATCCTAGCCCAAGTTCAGTCCCTTCTTCTCAGTGCAACAAATCCCAATATATCGGCCCGATAGAGCAGAGCTCAGTCGGAAGCACCTACGACACAGATGTTGTCTCACCTGAGATATCTCTCTTGGATGGGTAACTACCAGAACCACATTTCCGCAGTTGGGTGGGAGGATTTCTAGTTCCTAGGCTCTCAACGAAGTCCGGGGTGGATTATTTTTGTTCATTGTGCTTCAATAGTTAGGCTGCGTCCAAGCCTCTCTTATGCAACTCATTAAATAAACAATATGCATGCAACATAATCATATCCACTTAATACAATGTGGCCATCATACATCTATTCATTTGTAAGAAAACCTATAGTCATTCATTCGATAAAACATTTACACATATATATTAGACACATTCAGCATTCACACATATACACAGAATATAACATGGAAACCCATCCAAGCAAAAACCATAAGGTGCTCTTCATCTGGCATGCGGAAATAGATGCACCTTTCATCTATGCACTAAGTTGCATACTCTACTTAATATATTCTTCTCTACCTTCACAGACTCTTCCTCCCTCTCATGCTCTATGATCTTCTCTCTGTTCTCTTTCTACTTTACTCTACTAGTGATCCGCACACAACCTGAATTGACTCGACCTTTCCTACTCTTCTATGCACTCAGCTGCAAATCCTTTACTCAGATGCACTCATCAATACAGAGCCATCAACCAAGAGTTCACGCTTTTCATCCAACGAGATTCTAACAATTCAAATCTAACTGTAAAGACTAACCATAGGGAGAATGTGTAACCTGCATACAGCTTGGGTTCCTTCTTTTATATCCCCATTACAAACTCGATACAAAATCTATATATACTTGATACAGACTCAATATCGACTCAATATAGACTCAATACAGATTAATTTTATGTCTCTTTCTTAGTTGACTATCTATATCCATCCAACAGGTTGTCTCTCCTATTCTAGTAACACCTAATTGGGAGGCACTAACAACCTGACTTACAGATATGCCTTGATGCGTGTAGCTTCCACTGGTTCCAGTCGAGCTCATACCCACAATCGTTAAGGCTTGTCACTTTCTCAGCATTATTTATTAATGTCGTTTTCCAAGCGTTATGCTACTTGCACGCCTTTTGCTACTAATATTCTATCATACCTTCCTTCCTGTGTCGCACTCCATCCTTCTATTGTGGCTTCCTTATCTAGTGCAACTCCCTCTTATGGTGCCTCCTCCTCTTCTTATTCCTCTCTTTGACTTCCTCTGTCGCTACGTCATTTCTCTTCTTGCCATTATGTTTCTTCCTCGGTCGTAGCTCCTTCTTCTCCTCCTTTAGCTCTTCTCCATACTTAGGCAGAATTCTACATGAATTCTGCCTTACTGTCCTATGCTCAACAAAGTGCGTATTAAAACCCTAAAGTGTCCTTTCTAAGCTTTAATGGGAACATAATAAGATAAGTGTGTATTAAGACCCTTTACATTAGGGTTGAAATTTGAAAATAGTTGCCATATGTCATTTTACACGTCAAAATACCACCACTTCAAAAAATTAAACGTCATTAATGAAGTGTGAATTTCAATTTCACCCGTCATTTTGAAATGCATTTTATTTTTACACGTTATAT
>LPNX010947249.1:181503-258726 GCA_001517045.1 Pseudotsuga menziesii
ATTGCAAATTTAGTTTTTTTTGTCTCTTTAAAATTGTTTGTATGTGGATAAGTTTGATCTCATTGGCATATTCATAATATATTTTCTAAATTTCTGATATTGAATTTATTTCAACAATAAAAATTAAGTTTGAATAAAGTATGCAAGATTGCAAATTTCATGTTTTTGTATTTTTTAAATATCTATATATAGAAAAGTATGATTTAAAAAATTCATGATAGATCCTTAGCTCGGATGAATGTTTTCTAAATTTATGAGATTGAATTTATAATAGTTTTATTAAATGCAAATATTTGGTTGAGATCAAATTACATGTTACAACAAGATTTAATATTAATTTCCATATTACAATGATGGTCCTCATTGATAAGCATAGCTTATAGTATTTTTCATGTGCACTAAGAATGTTCATGTAAGCATCAAATTAGTCTACTAAAATTATTTGAAAATATGCATAAGAATTTAATCCCTCCCCTTCGTATGCTTGGATTTATCACCACTTGAATTAACTATTACCTCACTTGAACCACTATATTGATCCTACATGCTACAAGTACAATATCTCATAGCAATTGTTGTTAGAGGATGTGTAATTCAAAAGTAGTGAAATGCAAATTTGTGATTCACGTCATCTCTATTTTTAGTTTGTTTATGAATATACACAAAATATCAAAAATAAGTGGATTTTAGTTGGATCTTTTTGTGGGCACTTTTCTTGTCTCAATGTATATATACCCATGATTAACGATCTAGATTAACTTAACATCAATTCAAGCCTCTTTCCCAAATTTGACCTTTAGTGTTCCTCCACATGTAACTTGGGTACCATTATTTAGTTATAGTAGTTATGAGAATTCAATGTTTCATATAGTTATTATGATTGTTATTTAAAAATAATCAATTGTTACTAAGACGGGTAAAATTAATATTTAAACATCAAATGATAGGCAATGTTAAATTAAAACGTCATATTGACGTGCAAGGTAGGACATCAAATTTCAAGCCTGCTTTACATAGTCCACATATGAGCACATGGGCCATTCAAAGTTTTAAGGTGGGTATGTACTATTTTTAAATGGAATGTATTATATATGTTAGATTTGTCATTTAATTTGATATGAACCATAAGATATTCTAAACCATTTTATAAGATCAACCTTTGGCTTATAACCTCCACATCTTAGTTTTAATTCCACATTGCCATGGAATTTTAACTATCAACCTTGTCATGTGTCAACATGGGATTCATCCAGTTGTCAATATGTGTTTGGTCCACATGTCAACATGGATTTGCCAATGTGACAATATTGTACTTTATTTTCTTCAATTTCCATAAGCCAGAACATTTGCATACAGCGTCCATTTGACCACATTCAAATTGTGTTGGAAATCTCTTGATGAGCTCTTCGACATGAAGACATTTTCATCATAACTTGATGCCATCTAATTGGATCGATTGTGGAGATCCTCCTCGATCGGGTACTATCTACAAAAGTATTGAGATGCTTGGGTATGTGAATGAATGTAATGAGTTCGGATTGTCTAACCACTTTTCTATCTCACAAATATTTCATAAAGTGGCAAGGATCATGTACCTGATAATAGTTCTTTAAATGTGCCCAAGTAGTCGAGAACCAAGGAAAACACGAAGGTGACAAATGCATAATTGTAAGGAAACGGCTAGAAGACTTATCACAACATTGTATTCTGCCTAATTATTTTTAGCAGCATTGACACACACACCACTAAAATAGTTGAGGGAGTTCCATGGGGAATATATGGCCCATGTAGCCAAGGTAGAATTTAGAGTGCATCTACTTGTGCCATCAGCATCACTAGCATAACATTGAGACAAATGATCCATCTAAAAAATACAAACACACAAATCATAAGTTTCATCATAAGGGTATGGAATGGAGTAAACCCGATAGAAGTTTTTGTGATGTTTAATAGCGCCATAAGGCATGAAAGAAAATGAGGTGCCAATTGGACTTGTGCTCATCAATCATTCATTGGAGCATGGTTTTGAGGTCTTTATTGACTACCTCATCTTTGCCATTTCCCTATTGGTAATAAGCAAATGAATATTGGTGCTCAAATTTCAAATGGAGAGTGAGATATACCTACACAACTCCTTTGAAGTGAGTATCATCATAAGAAATCAATTGTTTCAAAACTGTAAATTAAGTGATATTGTGGTTAAAAAGAAAATGTGTTGGTATTAGTGTCATTATATGTCTACATGGATTTGAACCATTTGGTGAAATATTCAATAGCCACTACGATGTGCTTATGGTCTCTTATCGACATAGGATTACACTCCATGAATTCAATGGCTCACTTTTAGAATGGATTGGTAGTGAGAATTGGATGTAAGGGGGTTGAGTACCCTTTACTTTTGGGAAAACAACTAGTAGTTTCATTGATGATTCACTACCTCAATACACTCATAATAAAAAGTGGGCCAAAAAATAACCAATGTGGGAGATAGTTTGGGCATTTTCCATCTCCAATAGGTGGCCTCCACATGCCCCACTATGAAATTCATTTAGGGCCCATTCTATCTCCTCAAAAGTGAGGCATCATCACAAGATAGTGTCAACTCCTTAATAATATAAGACATTTATAATATGAAGGTGATGAGGGGCTTAGTGACGAATCAGATGGAATGTGTCTCAAGAGAGATGAGGACTGAATTTCTAAGTGCATAAATAAACAAGAATGTCCCCATACCATGGATTATCCAAGGAGATGGTGAACAAATGTTCATTAGGGATATCGTCATTGATAGGGAGATTGCTAACACAAGTAGAGAGGTATAAGATAAACTCAGCCAAGGCCAAATCCTTTTTAATCTTAGGAGTTGCAAGTTTGAGGTCATACTCTTAGACTATTATGGTCCATTGAACAAATTTTTCATTGATGGAATGCCTACTCAAGAGATATAACATAGGGTTTGAATTTGAGACAACTTTGTTTTTAGTAATGAGGATGTAATGGCGTAGCTTTTGGATAGATAAAAAAAAATGGATAAGGAAATTTTTTCCTCATGGTTGTATGATAAAGAGGGTCTTCACACTAGCATAGTAGATGACATGTTTTATATCATGTCACTTTCTTGAAAGAGGACTCCAACAACAACATAGTCGATTTACCCTGCTAATTGTAAAATTCCATCTTCCAACCACTACCTTGGGTAGATGGTACTTCACTATCAAATGGATCTCTTTTGCACCATAGTAGTATGTGGTTGTTCAAAATGTAAAGAGTTTAAGGATAGCCCTCATCATGTTTCATTGCCCCATTATATTAATTATTGACTACCAAATATTAATCATTCTAAGAGCTCCCACTGCAGGGGACAATCCAATAGGTGATATAGAAAGACACATAGGAACACTTCCATATGCTCCATTTTTGAAAAATTGGAAGCCAAAACAACTATTATTAATCCTAAATCAACCTTCAGTTGAGTCAACTAAGACTTATAATGAGTGAAAGTATGATATCAATACCACCCAAAACATCTCTACCAAGAGATCCAAAACGTTGTATGAGCTAAGAGAAAAAATTTCCAAGTACACACCAAGGTCGATTCAATTATTGGAGGGTAATGATGGCTTCCCTCTTCCTATACATCTACAAAGTAAATACCAAACTTGTTACAACCACGCTTTGTATGGCACTTGGTTGTATTCTTTGCATGTGCCCAATGTTGGGGCCAAATTCTCATTTAGTTATCATAGCTATATGATTTCCAAGTCTAAAATAAATGCTACAAATATTGAATTATTTATCCTTTCACATATATGCATTCTTCCCAAATATTTAGAAGCACTTTTCCATTTTGTGGTCCTCTTTATTGTCGATATGATTTCTCGAATATTGTTAAATACAAACATAGCATTTCCATGTATAGAATGTGCATGAATGGTTATGCTTATAGAAAATTTAATAGGAATAACCTCTTCTATGTCAATGGTCATTCATGCATGCATGGGAATATTTCAAGGTTCATAAATCATTTAGGTGCTCATTATTTAGTGAAAATTGTTCATTTGAAGAATGCTCCAATAACAAGAATGAATGGAAACGAAAGCAACCCGATTTATTAGTGTGCATGCAATACATAGTTTGTATCATGGTTATATGTTGTTAATTCGCAATAGATTTTGTAGACCACCAACCATTCGTATAAAATGCTTTGCATTGGGACTACCTTTAGACATCCCATTGGGGCAAAATAAAATATCATTGAGTAACTATATTTTTTTTCGATGGAATTAATGTAAATGTATTGCTTAATTTGACATTTTATTTTATAAAGTGGTTGGTTGCACATGTACTACTGGAGAAAAAAAAAGTTGTGCTTCTAATAATTGTTTGGTATAATGTTTGAACATACTAAATACATTATGTTTACCATTGTCATAGATGTATTTTTCAACATTTTTGCAAACAAAATTCTAACAATAAGCAAACTATCCACCATCTTCCATTACACCCCATTGTGATGTCAAAATAAGAGAAAGCTACTAAATGAGTAAGAATTAGAGAGCAACCATACCAAGCACCACGTAATCAACGACCTATTCAATTCCAACTACGCCATGAGTCATCAATTCACAATGTCTATAGTAACATTCATTTTTCACATGTTGGCAACGAAGTCAATGAGATAGAGGTTGGTATGGATGGTTTCTTACAGGATATGAGTGCCATGGAAATAATGTTGTTACATGCATTCTAGCAAGACGAGTTAGGGGATGATGCTCATATCACTGATACCTTCTTTGATAGCCTGAAATATGCTTCCACCACTCGTCTCTTTGGACATGGGTAAAATTCTACCCAATTATGGACAACATTGTTATTATAGAAATTGAAAGCAGTGCATGGTATGTTAGATGCTTGTTTCTCGATGCTTTCGAGGTAATTAACAATTAAGCCCCCTGTATCTTGAGGAACCTTGTCGCATAATCAACATTGTAAATGGTCAATTTTATGCATGCTTGATTATAGCGTACATTTCTATTGCCCTCTAATTGCAGATTAATTAAACATAAGGTACTACTTCTGAGTGATAATATCTTGCCCAACAACTGTGAAGAGGCAAAGGAAATGTTGAAAAGGTTGTGTGTATGTAATGCCCCACATTATTATTATATTTCTATGTTGCACATGATTGTTGATGTACATCCAAGAATAGAGTACCAGGTGCATTGCATGTTCATATTATTAGCAGGTGTATGAAGTATGTGTATGCTAGCCGCGTGCCCACACCTCACACACATGCACTAGTGTGCTTATTAGTCTATTATAATTAATCATGTTTATGTAGATTGCTTAATCATGGTGATTATAAAAAGGTTAGGAAATTAAAGTTAATTAAAAGTATTTATTAAATTATTAAGATTAGGAAATGATTGGTAATTTAGGTATTTAAATCTTGAAAAATAATATTAGTCCATTGTAAAATTGTTTGATTTCCAATGGAGAATGTTTTTTTATGCATTGAGTTGGTACATTAGGATAAGGCTGTAAAAAAATGGTTTATTATTTAATTATTTGGTTTTCTTTTGAATTGTGTGCCAACATTTATTAAATATTTTAATTGAAAGATTTCATGGCATGTGTACATAAGAGAGGAGGAGGAGATGATTTCAAGGGTTGCAGATTACTTAGGGGAAAAGAAACCTTGAGGATAAGGGGGGAGGAGAGGAGGAAAGTTTTGGGGTTATCAATTTTCGGTTGAGTAAACATATGGACAGATGTTAGTGTGTGTGTGTGTGTGTGTGTGTGTGTGTGTGTGTATGAAAATTATATTTATGCATCAAAATAGATAGAAGATCAAAGTTTATTTCTGTTAAATTTCATGTTTTTACTGGGGTGGCGGCTGTTGGGGGGGTCTTAGTTGATATCGATGGATAACTAGTTGAAACATATGCTTGGGGTATGGGTATGGCCACTAATAATCAATCCAAGGGCTGTTATTTGTTTATGGGCATTGATATTATAGGCTCTATGGACATTTTGAATGCCATTATTCATTCTTTGCTCATCATTTCACAAGTCAAGAAAAGAGTTTGCATTCCAGATTCGATACAAGGGAGGTTTCAAGTTCAAATTGTGGAATTGTTGAAATGAAGTTCATATCATAACATCCTATGTGTTAAGCATGGAAACGACATGGATGATAATCATCCTTCCATCCTAGAAGTCCAGCTAGAGCATGGCGTCGTGGTAAAAAAAAGGGGCACCAACATCACTAGTTACTCCTCTGGGATTAAATATGATGTATTGTGTATCCTTTGAAAATCAGTTTGCATGCATGAAAACTTCCATTACATGTCTACTCTTGGTATGAGATCATGTCAGCATTTATTCCCCCGCATGTGAGAGATATCTCAATAGTTCTCCTACATGGTAAGGATGGTATTGGGTTATGTTATATGGCATCTCCAAGAGCTTTGTTGCTTCATTGCAGGATAAAGTTGGAAGATAGATCATGGTTTAGGGTTCATGTTCTATCTAGGTGGTCATGTAAGGGTATTTGGGGAAAGGAGGGAGGATAATTTTGGTCCCTCCTTACCAAGTGTGCTTTTTATTCCTCCTGAATCCATGTACTAGATTTTGTCTACAGTGAGGTATGTTAAGATTTCATATGTTATACTAGATATTAGTGTTTACTCCAAATTCACAACAGTAGCATATGCAGAATCACCGAAAGAAACACAATCACAAGATAGACACATATTAATCCTGGGAAACCCTTAAGGAGAAGAAAACCCAACAAAAATTCCTCTGCATAAGATGTATAAGATAAAACCTGAAAACAAGTATTCCACCTCCTTGTTGGTATGTCTCTCTCTCTCCTATGTGTTACATAATTGAGTATGCATGTATTCAAATGAGAAGCACATCCACTCTATTTATACTATTTTTGTCAACTGAATTTTAAAGTAATCAAGTCGACCCCACTAAATTGTCTGGGTCAACTTCACCTAGGAAATCACTAAACAATATTTTACATTCAATGGGGTAATAATGACCTGACTTACAGTGGAGGCTTTGCCTCATGACTCGATGATGACCAATTACAATAGTAACATTCTGACGGAGGAACAATAACATCTCCCTTAGGGTACATCAGTAAAATAAATTTAGAATATCCTTTTAAGTTACAATATTTTGACACTCCCCCTTAACAAGAAGGGTATTCTACTGACAACATCGTCATCAAGTATAGGAGTATCGAGAGAGAGCATGTTTAGCAGTATCAAGGTAATACATCTATACGTCATAGGAATTTTTCACAATCAATAACTAGAACATTTATTCTTTTATGTATTCAGTGTTGGTTCATTGTCTTCTTCAGTACTGAATCTTCATCTTTTGCAGCACATGATCACTTGATCCTTTGCAGCAGCATTTCGATCTTCTCGATCCTTTGCAGTAGCACTTCGATCTTATTGATCCTTTGTAGCAGCACTTCGATATTCTCGATCATTTTCAACATCACTTAAATGTTCTTGATCCTTTGTAGTAGCACTTCAATCTTCTCGATCATTTGTAGCAGCACTCCAATCTTCTTGATCCTTTGTAGCATCATTTCGATCTTCTTGATCCTTTACAACAACACTTCGATCTTCATGATCCTTTGTCACAACACTTTGATCTTCTTGATCCTTTTCCCACAACACTACCTTCAGAACACATGATCTCTTTATGGGATGATCAATCCCTATATCTTTAGGGCAGGAGTCCAAGGATGATGCAATCCTCAATCAGCCTACTCCCCCTTAACGAGGAGGGTCCATAATATCTACCAGCTGAATCGTCTACAATTGAATGTAGATCTCGTCTGCACATGAATGCAGGATTTTTCATCTGTAAGGAATCATCATAGAGCATCCTCAGAACTAAATCTAGGACCACTCCCAAGCAAGTGTTATTATATGGCATCCGCAAGGACTCGTCATATAGCATCCTTGAAACTAAAGCTAGGACCACTCGCAAGTGAGTGTTATTCTACAGTACACTCTCCATGCGAGAGTAACATCTGTCAGTGCAGATATGGCATCCGTAAGGACTCATCATAGGACATCCTTAGAACTATATATAGGACCACTCCATGTGAGTGTTATACTATGGTGTCCGTAAGGACTCATCATAGAGAATCCTCAGCACTAAAGCTAGGACCACTCCCAAGCGAGTTGTATTCTATTGTATCTACATATAGATGTAGGTACACTTGTCACTTTCCATGTGAGAGTAACGTCTACTACTGCATATATAACATCCGTGAGGACTCATCATAGAGAATCCTTATCATTAAGGCTAGGACCACTTGCAAGTGAGTGTTATTCTATGGCATCTGCATATGAATCTACATATACTCTCCATGCAAGAGTAATGTCTGCGGGACCATCCTTAGCTAGTAAGGACCACTCTCGAGAGTAGAGTGTTATTTTTTCGCAAGACCATCCTTAAGAGAGGATCACTATCATTAATGATATTATTATCATCACTCCCCCTTTCCATGTAGGATCTATATCATCAACCTACTCCCCCATTGTTCGAGGAGGGTTCATATCTTTGATTTGTTCTTCCTTTCGGAGGAGAGTCCATATCTTCGGCATGTTCCTCCTTTCTGATGAGATTCCATATCTTTGACTTGTTCTTACTTTCCGAAGAGAGTCTATATCTTCGACCTATTTCTCCTTTCCAAGGAGAGTCCATATATTCAACTCATTCCTCCTTTCCGAGAAGGGTCCATATCATCATTGTTCTTCCTTGCAAGGAAATTCTTTTTGGACTACACCAAGCTTGTCATAGAAGTATTATAACTTCACCCAAGATAGAGGCTTGGTCAACACACCAAAAAATTTATCATCAGTACTCACTTACTGTATTTTTATAGCTCCCTTTTGTACCATATCCCTTATATAAAAATATTGGATTTCTATGTGCTTTGATTTATAATGAAACACCAGATTCTCTATCATCTTTATACAACTCTAGTTGTCACATAGATTCATTGTGGTTTCCAACTCTATGTCAAATAGGCCTGACATAAGTTTCTGAATCCATATCGCTTCACAACTAGCAGAGCAAGTTTCTATGCATTATGCTTCAGCTGTGCTGAGAGCAACACTAGACTATTTCTTACTAAACCATGAGATCATGGTGAATCCCAGACAGTAACATCCACCTAAGGTGCTCTTTTTGTCTGTGGCACTTCCTGTCCAATCTGAATCTGTATATCCATACAATTTGTATTCATGATCTCTATCATAGTATAGTATGAATTCTATTGTACCTTTTAGTTACCTCATCACATGCTTTGTAGCTATCAGGTGAACCCATCTAGGTTTAACTAGAAACTAACTTAAGTTGTTCACAACAAAGCATATATATGGCCTTGTATTCATCAGATACATCAGTGACCCAATAATCTGCCTATATTGATTCATGTCCCTAACTTTGATTATTCATCATATAACAACTCTAGGTTGGTGTATGTGGGTGTGGCCATGGATTTACAATCCAAGATATCAAATCTTTTCAAGATTTCCATTGCATACTTTCCCTAGTTCATAAATATTCCTTCTGGGATCTGCCACACTTCCAGCCCGAGGAAATAATGCATCAATCCAAGATCTTTCATCTCGAATTCTTTATCTAGCTTCTTATTGCAATCTGTGATATGTTTCTCATTTCCTGGCAGAAATAGATAATCCACATACAATAATAGTATGATAGGTTCATCATCCATAACCTTCATGTAAAGGTTAGGGTTGACTTTACTCTTCGTAAAACCTAAGCTTGTCAAGAATCTATCAATTCTTCCATACCAAGCTCTAGGAGCTTGCTTCTATCCATACAGATCCTTTTTCAAGTTACATACATGAGTCACTCTGTATTCGAATTCAAATCCTTGTGGTTGTTCGATGTAAACCTCTTCCTCAATCAAACCATTCAGGAAGGTTGTCTTTACATCCATTTGGTGTAGATCCCACTTCATCATGGAAGCAAGAGCCATGATGTTTCTGATGGAAGTGTACCTTGCTGCTAGAGAAAAAGTCTCTTCATAATCAATCCCCTCATTATGAGAGAATCCTCTAGCCACAAATATTTCCTTGTACTTTTCAATACTTCCATAAGATGCATGTTTTATCTTGTCGATCCACTTCGAAGGTACCACACTCTTGTTTTTTGGTTTGGGTACTATATCCCAAACATCATTCTTCATTATTGATTGGTATTCTTCCGTCATTATTTCCACCCACTCTTTCTTCTGTGCAGCTTCCTCATAGCTGGTGGGTTCTTGATCTACAAAGTCACACATTAAAGCTACATAACTGGAGTATGGATTTGATCTCTTTCTTGTTCTTATGGAGCCTTCTGAAGCTCCATACTTCTCTACTTCTTGTATGATTTCTCTTACCCAAGCAGGTTTTCTCTTTCTAGAGATATCCATAGTAGGGGGTTCCTAAGGTTCTAGCATATCATGATATTCTGATGCTACTATTTCAGGAGAGGGTTTAGCTTCTACCTTTCTGGTAGGTACATCATCTTCATGTACTTCTTCAAGCTGACACCTTATAGATTTCTTAAGAGAAATTTCTTCATCAAATGTCACATCCCTACTAATTGTTAGGATTTATAATCCTCCCTTGTCCAAACCGGTCTATTAGATTATATTTGCCTAAGTTAGGAGGCATTTATTTATTATTGGGTCCAATAGCACAATTGGGTCCACTTGGCCTAATGGGGCCACCTATACCAGTCACTAGAGTGTGGGGAAGACAGATAGAGGTTAACTACAACTGACTACACCTTCATGAATCAATTTGTGTGCTTCCTAGACCAATCCCTACAATTTAGGAGCCACTGGGAGTGTCGGCACCAATCTCCTTCAGTTGTTGGTAGTTGGTAACTAGTCAAGCTAAGATATTCTCCAGTTGCATTCAGTTAGATGTCCTCCAGTTTAGTTAGCACTAGTCTTTTATGGTTTCATGTGGGAAGGCACCAGTTCATGCCTACTTCTCACCTACCACATCAGTTCAACTAGTTCAACTGATTATAATTGATGGAGAGATTGAATTACACATCTGGAGTTAGCCTAGTGAACTTCGATAGTGATTTAGACACTTCTAGTTATCCAGTCAGTCATGTTGAGTTGGTAGATTCGATTCTTATCCACATGATTTTAATTCTCCTTTATGTAACACCATTGTATACTACTACTATTAATAAAGTTTATACTGTAATTATAATGAGCAATTCTTGTATGTTTCCTGTGAGATTTTTTTTTTTCAGTGGGTATCATTCATTCCTTTTCACTGCAAATAATTAAAATCTAATGGCACACATTTCCTGAAGATCAATGGCACATTAATTATAATATGGTATCAGAGCCTCCTCATGTAAGCTTCAATTCTGTCAACTCTCCATTGTACACCAGAAGCAGTTGGGTTTCCACATAAGTCCTGGAAAGAGTGCATGGCTTCCTCTGAATTCATTCGGAGTGGCGGTGCGAGCGTGACGGACCTTGAAAAAGTGTACATGTCGAGAGGGAAGGCTTGATTATTACATAGTGTGAATTATGTTTGGTTTTGCGGTGATATTTTGCAGGTTCAACTTCACATGGATTCGATATTATCAATTCCTCTTCTTACTCCAGTCACAAGATATTTAGAATGGAAATTGAAGATGAATGCATCTCTAAAGAGACAAGGTCTCTATGAGGTATCTATTAGACTTGGTAAAGAGTCTTATGAGTATGATAATGATTGGCCAAATGACTATGATAGAGCTTTTGCGAAAATATTTCTGGCCTTTTCTCCAAGCTTGTGCTACCTTATTGATTATGTTGAATACCCAAAGGATCTCTGAACAGAATCGGTTAGAACCTTTGGCAAGCACAATGAGGATCATTATAGAAATTTGGGGAGTACACCCAACACTAAAAGACTTATTTATTTAAAAGTATCGGCCTCTACTCTCTCTGATGAAGTTTTTCAAGATGAAGAAGAAGCAAAATCTTCCACACAGTCAATTCGAATTTATGAAAGTCTCATTGGAGTGACTCCTTCTCCTGTAGCTCCGAAAGTTCATGAAATATATGATATCTCATATTCTCATATGGATGATCCAGAAGAATACATTCGAATCTCTATTATTGAAGAAAAACTCTCCTTCCATTCTATGCAAACATTCTTCAGTGATTCTTTTATTTTAAATTATGTGCATAGTTTATCAGTGATTGCTTCAGAAAATAAAGAGGTATTTGATCTTTCTCTCTCTATTTTTGTTGTTGGTATGCAGAAAAGTAATACTTTTGATATTTTGGAAATAATATAAGATTGTAGGATTGATTCATTCACTCTCATTGATCTAGAGCTTCCTGTAAATTCCTACATGATTGCATGCACCAATACTCAGAATTTTGAAGAAGGAGAAAAGTGTGCATCTACCATCTCAGTGAAGCACACCCTTGGATCTGATATGAACCTATTTGGATATAATATGATCTCATTTGTATCTGATCTGATATTATTTGGTTCAATTTTTAAGTTTCAAGAGCTTTTAGTAATGCTTGTAGTTGTTCTCATCAATTTTGGTGTGAAGAATCAAGTACCAAAAGTCTCTTTCAAAATTATTGTTGGTGATTTAATGTCAGTTTTCTCTCATGAGTTTCCTGATATTATATTTTGTGAATATTTGGATATTTTGGTAGAAATATCATATTTTATGAGTGATCCATTCACTCTCTTTGATCTTGAACTTCGAGCAAATTCCTACATGGTTGCATGCACCAATATTCAGAATTTTGTTGAAAAATGAGAAGATTATGCATCTACCATTTTAGAGGGGAACTTGGAACCATTGTTCCACATTCTTGGATATGATATGAACTTATTTGGTTCAATTTTTAAGTTCCAAGAGCCTCAAGTCATCCTTGTATCTGTTCTCATCAATTTTGGTGTGAAAAATCAAGTACCGCAATTCTCCTTTGAAATTGTTGCTGGTGATTTGATGTCAGTATTCTTTTATGAGTTTGATGATATTATATTTTAAGGATATTTGGATAATTTGGAAATAATATCATATTTTAGGAGTGATCCATTCACTCTCATTTATCTTGAGCTTCCAGGAAATTCCTGCATGATTGAATGCACCAATACACAGAGTTTTGAAGAAGGAGAAAATTGTGCATCTACCATCTCGGTGAAGCACTTGGATTTGTTCCACACTCTTGTATCTGATATGAAATTATTTGGATCTGAAATTATATTATTTTTTTCAGGTTTTAAGTTTCAAGAGATTTCATTAATGCTTGTAGATGTTCTCATCAATTTTGGTGTGAAAAATCAAGTACCGCAAGTCTCCTTCAAAATTGTTGTCGGGGATTTGATGTCATTCCACACTCTTGGATCTAGTATGAACTTATTTGGATATGATATGATATTATTTGGATCTGATATAATATTATTTGGTTCAATTTTTAAGTTCCAAGAGCCTTCAGTCATGCTTGTAGCTGGTCTCATCAATTTTGGTGTGACAAATCAAGTACCGCAAGTCTCCTTCAAACTTGTTGATGGGGATTTGATGTTAGTATCCTCTTATGAGTGTGATGATATTATATTTTTTGAATCTTTGGTTATTTCTAAAGCTATATAAGATTATGGATCTCAATAATTCTCTCTCCATGGTCCCAGGACTTCTCTGCCTATGTGTTTGATCACATGCTCATCTCCTCACAGAACTAGTAAAGATGGAGACATTCTGCATTCGCCTGGACACTTGCTCCTAACACTTGGGGCTGATTTTACCTCACATTGTTTGATGTTCAAGGCTGCAATATATTAGTTTCTTGGGTTTTCCTCACATGGTTCGAATTCTCAAGCACTTTTTCTCTCTTATCAGTTGATTTCAGTTGCTCTACATGGGTCCAGTTTTCATCTAGAAGTTGTCTATATTTTTTATTCAGTTGAGCATATTCTTCTTCTTCCAAAGAGAAACGTTACTCCAAACATTATCATTTAGTTTGGATTCAAAGGTTCACATGCACAGTCTCAGGATGTCACTGAACATAAGAACCAAGATATTGCATTTGTTGCTGCAAATTGCAGCAAATTTTTCACAAAGTTTTATTCAAAACTTGTTTTCCTGATTCACTGCTTATCTTCGGGGGGGTTTCCCATGAGGTTTTCCCTTATTTCCTTGGTTTTTAAGCAACATATTTTACTATTTTAGATTGTATATGGGTGACTTTTGGCCTTGTTGTCAGGGCCCGCAATTTTCCAAGTTAGGATTCATATGGGGTGTTAAGATTTATAATCCTCCCTTGTCCAAACTAGTCTATTAGATTATATTTTCATAACTTAGCAGTCATTTAGTTATTATTGGGTCCACTAGTACTATTGGGTCCACATGGCCTAATCGGGCCACCTATACCAGTCACTAGAGTGTGGGGAACACAGATAGAGGCTAACTGCAACTGACTGCACCTTCATGCATTAGTTTATGTGCCTCCTAGACCAACCCCTACAATTTAGGAGCCACTAGGAGTGTCGGCACCAACCTCCTTCAGATTTTGGTAGTTGGTAACTGGTCAAGATAAGATATGCTCTAATTACATTCAGTTAGATGTACTCCATTTCAGTTAGTGCCAGTCTTGCATGGATGCATGTGGTAAGGCACTAGTTCTCACCTACTTCTCAACTACGACATCAATTCAACTAGTTTAATTGATTATCACTAATGCAAAGATTGAATTAGACATCTGGATTTAGACTAGTGAAATTCGATAGTGCTTTAGACACTTCTAGTTAGCCAGTCAGTCATGTTGAGGTTGTACATTTGATTCTTACCCACGTGATTCGAATTCTTGTTTATGTAACACCATTGTATACTACTGGGATTAATGAAGTTTATACTGTAATTATACTGAGCAATTATTGTTTGTTTCCTGTGAGATTTGTTTTGTTCAGTGGGTATTATTCATTCCTTTTCACTACAAATAATTAAAATATAATGGCACTCATTTCCTGAAGATCAATGGCACATTAATTCTAATACTAATATCTATATGATGGAATCCTAAAATGTATATCCTTAAGTATTTGGAGACTTCACAGTATCCAAAAAATATTCCCTTCTTTCCAAAAGGATCCAACTTGGTTCTCTTATCTTTTGTAATATGCACATATACTAGACAGCCAAATATCTTGAGATGGCTCACTTTAGGTTTCTTTCCTGTATACATTTCTTCATGAGTCTTGAATCCAAGAGCATTGTGAGATAATCTATTATTGACATACACAGTTGTTCACGCTACTTTATCCCACATGTGCATGGGGAGATCTTGGTCATGAATCATAGTTTTCTCTGCTTCCATAATGGTTCTATTCTTTCTTTTTGCAACACCATTTTGATGGGGATTATAGGGAGTGGTTAGTTCCCCCTTGATTCTAGCTTGTTTGTAGAATGCTTCAAAAAAAATTCAAGTATATTCTCCACCATTATCTGATCTCGGTGTCTTGATTCTTCTTTCTAAATGGTTCTCTATCAAGGCTTTGAATTCCTTGAATTTCTTGAACATTTCACTCTTGGTCTTCAAGAATCATATCCATGTCTTTGTTGAATAATCATCAATAAATGTGACATAGTATTCATATCCACTTAAGGATGTGGATGGCATATGACCACATATATCATAATGAATTAATTCCAACGTACCTTTAGTCTTTGTTTCACTTTTAGGAAATGGGTTCTTGATGTTCTTTCCTCTTGCACATCCTTTTCAAGTTCCTTCATGGTCAATCTTCAAATCTGGTAAACCTATTACCACCTTGCTCACATAGGGTAATGATTTGTTGTTTATGTGAGCAATCCTTCTATGCCATAGTTCACATGAGCTAGTGGAATCATGTACAAGGATTGTATCTGGATGTCCCTTGAGTTTGTATAGTCCTCCTTCTTCTTCACCGCAGCATCTTCAATTGTCTTTCCTTTGGACCACATGAGTACTTATCCATCTATAAAAGCAACTATGTATCCTTTCCTATCTATTGCTGAGATGGAAAGTAGATTCTTTTTCAAACTTGGTACATATAATACTTCCTTCATCTTCATGGAGGTTCCAGATTCAAGCTTGTAGCTTGATTCACCAATGCCTTTGATGGGATATTGATAGTCATCTCCTAGAAATACCTTCTAAGGAGAGTTATTTTCTTCAATTATTGATAGAGTTTGCTTCTTCCCTGTCATGTTCCTTGAGGCACCACTATCAATAATCGATGTGTCTTCTCCAAGTGTTACAGACCCAAAGAGTGCAAAGAATAGTACATATTTATCTATATCTTCTTCTTTTTCTTGTTTCTTTAGAGATATTTCTTCTTCATACTCATGAGCATGATTTATTTTGTTAGTGTTCTTCTTCAATGGACACTCTCTAGCAATGTGTCCAATCTTATGACAGTTGTAACATTGATTTTTGGAGTAGTATATTTTCGTATTGTTATCTCTTTTCTTCGAAAACTTCTTTGGAGGTTTATACTCCTTGCGACTATCCTTCTTGAAGTTTGATTTTATTCTTCTCTTGGTATGGGTAGCTAGAGCTTGATCATCTTCCTTAAGTAAAGATTCTCTATTAGCTACTCTAGCCTCCTCTTGGATGCATTCTTTTGGCATACAATGTCAAACTCCATACTTTCTTTTCTAGCACACATAGTCTGTATGAATGATTGCCAAGGTCTAGTGAGACCATTGAGAGCAGTCATGACTATTTCATCTTCATCAAGGGAGTCTCCAATAGCATCTAGTTTTTCCTTGAACTGGGAGACCCTTGTAAAGTAATCTTGAACTAATTCTCCTTTACTCATGTTGGTGCTCTTCAGTTGAGCTCTCAAATACATATTTCTGTTGATGTTCCTTCCTTCATACATTCTGGAGAGGGAATCATACATTTGCTTAGGTGTCTCTTTAGATGACACTTGATGGATCAAGTGATATTTGATAGAATTAGCAATGATCCTCATTTCCTTGATTAGGTCCTTCTGATGCTTCTCCTTAGCTTCATCTTCTTCTGGATCTGGGACTTCATCCTTGATATTCTTATGAATATCATTCTCTCTGAGAATGTGATGGGATTAATGAATTTTATATGTAATTATACTAAGCAATTCTTGTATGTTTCCTATGATATTTGTTTTTTTTCAGTGGGTATTATCCATTCCTTTTCACTGCAAATAATTAAAATCTAATGGCACTCAATGCCTGAAGATCAATGGCACATTAATTCTAATATGTTATCAAAGCCTCCTCAGGAAAGCTTCAATTCTATCTACTCTCCATTGTACACCAGAATTAGTTGGGTTTCCACAGAAGTCCCGCAAAGAGTGTCTTGCTTCCTTTGAATTCAATCAGACTGGCGGTGTGAGCGTGACCGACCCTAAAAAAGTGTACATGTCTAGAGGGAAGTCTCGATTCTGACATAGTGTGAATTATGTTTGGTTTTGTGGTGATATTTTGTAGGTTCAACTTGATATGGATTCAATATTATCAGTTCCTCTTCTTACTCCATTCACAAGATATTCAAAATGGAAATTGAAGATGATTGCATCTCTAAAGAGACAAGGTCTCTATGAGGTATCTATTGGAATTCGTAAAGAGTCTTATGAATATGAGAATGACTGGCCAAATTACTGTGATAGAGCTTTTACAAAAATATTTCTAGCCTTTTTTCCAAGCTTGCGCTACCTTATTGATTCTGTTGAATACCCAAAGGATCTCTGGATAGAATTGGATAGAACCTTTGGGAAGCACAATGAGGATCATTATAGAAATTTGGAGAGTGCACCCAGCACCACAAGAGTTATTTATTCAAAATTATTGGCCTCTACTCTCTTTGATGAATTTTTTCAAGATGAAGAAGAAGCATAATCTTCTACACAGTCAATTCAATTGAAGAAAGTCTCATTGGAGTGACTCCTCCTCCTACTGCTCCAGAAATTTATGAGATATCTGATATCTCATATTCTCATATGGATGATCTAGAAGAATACATTTGAATCTCTGTTATTGAATAAAATCTCTCCTTCCATTCTAGGCAAACATTCTCCAGTGATTCTTCTATTTTAAATTATGTGCATAGTTTATTAGTGATTGCATCAGAAAATAAAGAGGAATTTTATTTTTCTCTCTCTAATGTTGTTATTGGTGTGCAAAAAAGTAATACTTTATATATTTTGGAAATAATATCAGACTATAGGAGTGATTCATTCACTCTCATTAATCTAGAGCTACCAACAAATTCCTACATGATTGCATGCACCAATACTAGGAACTTTGAAGAAGGAGAAAATTGTGCATCTACCATCTCGGTGGAGCACACTCTTGGATCTGATATGAAACTATTTGGATCTGATATGATATTATTTGTATCTGATATGATATTATTTGGTTCAATTTTTAAGTTTCAGTATATTTCAGTAATGCTTGTAGTTGTTCTCATCAATTTTGGTGTGAATAATCAAGTACCAAAAGTCTCTTTCAAAATTATTGTTGGTGATTTAAGGTCAGATTTCTCTCATGAGTTTGCTGATATTATATTTTGTGAATATTTGGATATTTTGTAAAAAATAACATATTTTAGGAGTGATCCATTCACTCTCTTTGATCTTAAGCTTCCAGCAAATTCTTACATGATTGCATGCACCAATATTCAGAATTTTATTGAAAAATGAAAAGATTATGCATCTACCATTTCGTTGGGGCACTTGGAACCATTGCTCCACACTCTTGGATCTAATATGAACTTGTTTGGATTTGATATGATCTTATTTGGTTCAATTTTTAAGTTTCAAGAGCCTCAATTCATGCTTATAGCTTTTCTCATCATTTTTTGTGTGAAAAATCAAGTAGCGCAATTCTCTTTCGAAATTGTTGTTGGTGATTTGATGTCAGTATTCTTTTATGAGTTTGTTGATATTATATTTTAAGGATATTTGGATATTTTGGAAATAATATCATATTTTAGGAGTGATCCATTCACTCTCATTGATATTGAGCTTCCAGGAAATTCCTACATTATTGAATGCACCAATACTCAGAGTTTTGAAGAAGGAGAAAATTGTGCATCTACCATCTCGGTGAAGCACTTGGATTTCTTCCACACTCTTGGATCTGATATGAACTTATTTGTATATGATATGATATTATTTTGTTCAGGTTTTAAGTTTCAAGAGATTTCAGTAATTCTTGTCGCTGTTCTCATCAATTTTGGTGTGAAAAATCAAGTACCGCAAGTCTCCTTCAAAATTGTTGTTGGGGATTTGATGTCATTCAACACTCTTGATCTGATATGAAATTATTTGGATATGATATGATATTATTTGTATCTGATATGATATTATTTGGTTCAATTTTTAAGTTCCAAGATACTTCAGTCATGCTTGTAGTTGGTCTCATCAATTTTGGTGTGACAAATCAAGTACCGCAAGTCTCCTTCAAACTTGTTGTTGGGGATTTGATGTTAGTCTCCTCTTATGAGTGTGCTGATATTATATTTTGTGAATCATTTGGATCTGATATGAACTTATTTGGATATGATATGATATTATTTTTTTCAGGTTTTAAGTTTCAAGAGATTTCAGTAATTCTTGTAGTTGTTCTCATCAATTTTGGTGTGAAAAATCAAGTATCGCAAGTCTCCTTCAAAATTGTTGTTGGGGATTTGATGTCATTCAACACTCTTGATCTGATATGAACTTATTTGGATATGATATGATATTATTTGTATCTGATATGATATTATTTGGTTCAAGTTTTAAGTTCCAAGATCCTTCAGTCATGCTTGTAGTTGGTCTCATTAATTTTGGTGTGACAAATCAAGGACCGCAAGTCTCCTTCAAACTTGTTGTTGGGGATTTGATGTTAGTCTCCTCTCTTATGAGTGTGCTGATATTATATTTTGTGAATCATTGGTTATTTTTGAAGCTATATAAGATTATGTAGTTCATGCATTCTCTCTCCACAGTCCCAAGGCTTATCTACCTATCGAATTGATCACATGCTCATCTCCTCATGGAACTAGTAAAGATGGAAACATTTTGCATTCACCTGGACACTTTCTCCTAACAATTGGGGAAGATTTTACCTCACATGGTTTGATGTTCAAGGCTGAAATATATTATTTTCTTGGGTTTTCCTCACATGGTTCGAATTCTCAAGCACTTTTTCTCTCTTATCAGTTGATTTCAGTTGCTCTACATGGGTCCAGTTTTCATCTAGCAGTTGTTTATATTTCTGATTTAGTTGAGCATATTCTTCTTCTTCCAAAGAGGAAGATTCCTCTAGAAATAATCATTTAGTTTGGATTCAAAAGTTCACATGCACAGTCTCAGGATGCTTCTGCACAGAAGAACCAAGATACTGCATTTGTTGCTGCAAATTACAGCAAAATTTTCCCAAAGTTTAATTCAAAATTTGTTTTCATGATTCACTCCTTATCTTGAGGGGGAGTTTTTCCATGAGGTTTTTCCTTATTTCCTCGATTTTTTAAGTAGAATATTTTATTATTTTAGATTGTATATGTGTGACTTTTGGCCTTGTTTCTGGGGCCCTCAGTTGTCAAAGTTAGGATTCAGGGGGGGTCTTACGATTTATAATCCTCCCTTGTCCAAAATGGTCTATTAGATTATATTTTTCTAACTTATGAGTCATTTAGTTATTATTGGGTCCACGTGCCCTAATGGGGCCACCTATACCAGTCACAAGAGTTTGGGGAACACATATAGAGGTTAACTGCAACTAACAG
Source organism: Pseudotsuga menziesii (assembly GCA_001517045.1). Classification (NCBI taxonomy): domain Eukaryota; kingdom Viridiplantae; phylum Streptophyta; class Pinopsida; order Pinales; family Pinaceae; genus Pseudotsuga; species Pseudotsuga menziesii. The sequence goes on from LPNX010947249.1 coordinate 202,334, forward strand.
CACCTTCATGCATCCGTTTATGTGCCTCCTAGACCAATCCCAACAATTTTGGAGCCATTGGGAGTGTCATCACCAACATCCTTTGGTTTTTGGTAGTTGGTAACTGGTCAAGCTAAGATATGCTCTAGTTACATTTAGTTAGATGTCCTCCAGTTCAGTTAGCACCAGTATTGCATGGATGCATGTAGCAAGGCGCCAGTTCTCACCTACTTCTCACCTACCACAGCAGTTCAACTAGTTTAATTGATTATCACTAAAGGAGATATTAAATTAAACATCTAGAGTTAGCCTAGTGAACTCCAATAGAAATTTAGACACTTCTAGTTAGCCAGTCGGTCATGTTGAGTTGGTAGATTCGATTCTTACCCACATGATTTGAATTCTCCTTTATGTAACACCATTGTATACTGTTGAGATTAATGAAGTTTATACTATAATTATACTGAGCAATTCTTGGTTGTTTCCTATTAGATTTGTTTTATTTAGTGGGTATTATTGATTCCTTTTCACTACAAATAATTAAAATCTAATGGCACTCATTGCCTGAAGATAAATGGCACATTAATTCTAATACTAATATCTATATGATGGAATCCTGAAATGTATATCCTAAAGGTTTTGGAGACTGTTATCACCAAACTTGTAGTTGCCTCTATGAGGTGGATCCAAGATGGATGGTAGAGGGAAGGGAAACTAAAGAGGTGGAACCAAGATAGCCTCGACTCCCAAATGGATGGTTGTCACACCAATCGAGGAAATATTTACTTGATGTTATCTTAGCCCAAGACAACAATGGGGGAGACCCAGATCTACTCTCGACAGGAGAGATCATACATAAACACCATATCAAATTAAATGGAGTTGAAGTACGTAAGGTGTAAGGTGGAGTAAACCCTAGATCTATGGATGACGTCACAAGGTGAACTAGGAATTGGATCAGGGGTCTATGAGACATGAAATTTAATCCAAGTTAGAAACACAAGTGACCTATAAGCCTATTACTAGATCCAGGACCAAGGTACTAGAAAAAGATGAAGATATCCACTACCTTGGGAAGCATGACCAATGCAGGGAGGGTAAGAATAATATTGGGGCTATCTAATACCATGAGATAGACTTGAAAAAAGGTATAACAGTATCAAAGTACCTGAGCCACAAGGAAAAGATCAAATCGCAAGAGAAGAAGGCAACATGAAGGGTAGTGCTAGGGTTTAGAGAACATTGCCTTGGGATTTGGACCAAATGCAGTCACTTTAGCAAAATGTTTTTGAAGACCCCCTTAGGGTTTGACTCGATCTACAAAACTCAGAAATGGTTTTCCCTAAGATCAAGCGGTTTGATCTATAATATTTTTTTCATTTTTAATATTTAGGGTTTAGAGAACAATGCCTTAGGATTTGGGCCAAATGGAGTCACTTTAGCAAAACGTTTTTGAAGACCCACTTAGGTTTTGACCTAATCTACAAAACCCAGACATGGTTTTCACCAAGATCAAGCGGTTTGATCTATAATATTTTTTTATTTTTTAATATTTAGGGTTTTAACATGAAAATAAAGATGTCAATGGATTGAGATCTAGAAAAGAAGAGCAACCCTGTAGATATTTCCTGTAAAACCTTTTAGATTCCTTGATGATGATGATCTATGTCATCCCGATCAATTTGAGGAGATTTGATGCAAGCCTCTATGTAAAACAATTTTCCCAAGGAAGCCACTATGCCCTCTCTCCTGCACAACAAACGTCAACCATATCAGAATTGATGCATCAAGAGAAAAGAAAAAAATGCTACAAAAAAAATAGCACGATGAAATCCTAGATCGCATTGATACTAATAAAAAACCCCTGATACAAGCACATCCATGCCAAGCAAGTTGAGGAACCCATGTAAAAACGCTCAAGTTGAAGATGCCCTCCTGTAGACAAGACAATGTTTCCCAAAAAATATAGATCTTACAAAAATATCCAATGCTAGGAAGCAATAGATTTTCCAATCACCATCAAAGAACACCAAATGCAAAGGAGATCCAAAAAATTTCCACAAGAATAGGTTTTCTATTCTCCAGATCCAAGAGCCAAAAACCCCTTACAAATGAGAAGCTCTCTCCTTTAAATAGGAATGAGAGAACCAAAATCATAACCACTTTTCGATTGAGTGGCTAATATTAAAATATAAAATGTTCTAATCAATTGTTGAGATGAGCTCAACATACAATACATGGATCAATATAACAATATAATATAAAAGTGGACTAAATCACCTTAGGAGAGGGGATCCCACTCAACAAGAAATAAATGAAGCACATGGTGGGTCCATGGAGTGTTAACCAACTCCCTCTTGGTGTACCCATGGCACAATAAAAATAATATAAATTTTAAACTGTGAAATTGTGTCTCCTTGAGGAAATCATGAGCCTCCAAAAACTCCAGAAAATAATATAAAATGCCCGAAAAATTGATGTGGGCCTATCCAGGTGCGGCAACTGTTGGAGAAGGTGTGGAAAAAATTAGTCTCATCATTAGAACTCATCACATGCCATTTCCTTTCCTCATTAGCCCAAATTGAATTCTTCAGTAGCCATTTAATTATTTTTTAATCTGCCTTAGGAAACGTGAACCTGCCAAAACAGCCTTCTAGGGTGCCTACGTTGTCCAACTGATTCTACCAGGATTTCTGGGAGGGGGATATTATGGTACAATCAAGTGGCTGGACCCCCTATGCCCCATACAGCACCCTAGGAGATCCAACCAAATCATCTCCCTGCTCATACATGCCCTCTAATGAAGCAAAATTGCACCAGAAAGGTAAAATGAGCCTGATCATCTCTATAAGTACCCGGAACTAAAAAATGTCTCACTGGACTCACAAAGTCCAAATCCATATAAGGTATATACTCATACCCTTTCAAGGTCTCTGCCTGATCATCAACAATATCAAATAAAAATAATAATAACATGTAAATGACCAGATACCAATAATGTAATTCAGGCTGACATCCATCTGCTGCAAGTGTTAAAAGGATAAAACATGCTCTACAAATCATTTTAAGTAACAATCATAAAAAAATAGAAATCACTTCACTGGAAATACATCAACCAAATACATATATAGTGTTTTATTTATTATAACTCAAACTAGACTTTCAAGACTGTACTCACTTCATAGTTGTAGTCAATTTGCTAGTCAAGCGTGAAGGCTAAAATTCATAAGGTTAGGACAAAGGTTGACTGCCCACTCAACACTGTGACACTTTGGATATGGAAAGGGAATACTCACTATATCCATATGCCAGACAAACAACAACAAAGGGGATGGTAGTGCCTCACAAATGGGTGAACTACTTCAGAGGTGCTTACTCACCTTGACAAATGCTCACAATCCAACTCAATACAAGTAAGGCCAACAATCTTTAGATATAACTTTTAGGAACCATTGCTTTTTTGGGCCTTTGATTTTCCATAGCCTTTGTCCACGTATTTTTATCATTTAGGCTTCATGCATTCATGTATGTTGAAAAACGCTACTTTTCATGAATGTTTTAAGATATTTCATTGCAAGATTTATTCAGATCCAATTTCATTAGGGTAGCCTTGCATTCACGTATGTTGAAAAACATTGCTTCTCATGAATGGGATTTTTTATAAGATATACATTTTATTTCCAAATACATTGTATTGATGGCAGCGCTACTTGTTCTAGGTAAGAAAAACACATCCTAGGCAACTCAGAGCCGAGACACAAATAAACGGGGAGGCTTGTCCAACAAAGGCTCTAGCAGGGAAAGGTCCTCCATGGCACAAGTCAAATAGTAAGTCGGACTACAACACAATTGGAAGGTAATGGATGGGTGGAGACAATGAATGATGAAACCAACACTAGCAAGCCAAAGTATGGTGGGAATGACTACCTTTATCCTCCCTAAGGAGGGTAAGACCAATGAGTATAGGTCAAAAGCTTCAAACTCTAAGTAGGGACATCAATACATAATACAGATACATCTAAGTCCACATATTTATATGACCGCCAGATCATGATACTAAATGCTAACACATGTCACAAACATGAGTATAAAGAGCAATGATAACCATAACACAATATAATATAAGCTGAGTCATAATCATGCAAATAATCCATCTGAATCAATATCTGTCCAATGAGAAAACACTGATGCAAATCTTGGTACTGATAGCTACTCTGCACATGACTAAATGGCTACATTAGTCCTCAAATCTGAGTGTCCTGAGACTCAGTCCTGGAATGGGAGAGTGTTATAGTCCATCAAATAAATAATGATCCATCATAAATGCTCGTCTCCGCATCTCATATGTAGGGGATCTGGCTGAAAAAATGTATTGAATCTGAAAAATAGAATATGGTAGCTCGGCTACTATATATGTGATAACATCTCGCTCCAACTGGGACAACTGCTTTGCTGAATAGAGTGCTTGAGAACCTTATAATATATGGTCCTCATACTCTGCTTCTCGCAACCTCGATCGATCCTTCCAGATCTGCAACCGCTACCAAAATGCCACCAACTACCTGTAAAATGTCCAGAGCTATACCAATCTCACAGACCAGTCATCAGAACAATATGTGGATAAATAAAGTACTGAAAATAAAAATATGTGAAATGGAAAAGTAGAAAATAAATCTAATCTATAACCATAAATTTAAAGAAAAGTTTGATTTTTATTGTGCAGAGAAAGAAAATGAACTCAAGACTAAACTAAGAGCTTCAAAAGGCGAGCTTCAGGCAAAGATACAAAACTCTAAGCTACACTACTGCCGAAAAAGGCTTATTCGGGTTCTACCTACTAACCTAACCAATTAGGAAAGTGCTAAGTAAAATTATAGATCCAATGTAACCACTTGCTAAAATGATCAATTGTTCTTTCTTTACAGTTAATGACCCAAGAAGCCAAAGATGGTTTCGAAGCAATGTATATGAGAATTGAAACCATTCTAACTTGTTGTTTGAAATTCAGGGAAATATTTGGAATGACATCATCCCAAGGCTGAAATTGAATTTTTAGAAACTCATCCGTCAAGATACTGATAGGATAATAAAAGGTATGTGAGCTCGTACTTGATGGAAGAAGGCAATATGACTCATGATTCAACCACTCCAAACAGTTATTTAGTTTCTCCTCTACCTTACTAGGACATTCAACTCTATTTACTTGAGAAGAAATGGGAGAATCAAATGGGGACAAGTTGTAATGTAATGAAGCTGTGAATGACATCAAGCCCATTTGTTGTTTAAAAATAGAGAAAATATGAAATTGATATTTATACACCTTCTCCACCCATCCATAATACAGATTTACAAATTGAAAAAATTTATTCATTACGGATGACTGAGAAGAGACATGAAGTACCTTTTCCCCAATTACGTGATAATGCTTAAACTCCTGATTAAAAATTTTGAAAGTAACAACTTGATTAAAATACAAACCCATACAAGAAAAATTGAAAAGTTGGGTCGGGAGGGTGGATTGAAAATTTTCTCCCAGACTTGGAATATTTGATCTCATAATTTGATGAGAAGAAAAATCTATCAACCTAATTCTAGGGATGATTTCAAAATTCGAAACAAGATCAATACCCAACATATCCTGATTAGGGGTTGGATGAATAATTCTATTGATATCATTAGGGAAAGGATCCCCATTGCAATGTTCTTGATCACGCTCACTTACAACCATATCATAATTATCACATGATTGATCTTCTTCCGAGCTATGATCAAAGTTTGAATCAAGATAATCATCAACTATGCAATGAGGATCTTTGATGGATTCATAGATGAGAGATTCAACTTTGGATGGTTCCTGATAGTGATCATCCTGTTCTCCCTCTTGATTTGTGCCTTCTTGAGCTAATGATGACAATATTTTAATAAGTTTCCCTTTTATATCAATATCAAGGTCACAATCTTGGAGGGTTGAGATTTGATCATCATCACTCTCTTGCAACAAGGATTCATTCAAAGACATGTCCATTGTTGGATCGAGAAAGGAGGAATCAGTTTGATAAGGAATATTGCCAGTTATCTCATTATGGTCATCCTGATCATCTTTATCAGGTTGATCCTCAACAACACAATCATTATTTGGATGTATGGATTTATCAATGCTTTTACCCCATTCTTTTCTTAATAAATCAGTGAACATGTCATATCCAGTGATTGATCCTGGTGCTAACGTGTTTGACCAAAATTCAGCGTTAGCTCCTAAAGATTCACAAAGGGCTCGCATATAGACATCTTCATGTTCTACGCCTAGGGATTCCATATAACACCAACAAGCTTCCAAGTGGATTTCAATTGATTCGATTGAATTTGCAAAGAAACGAGGCAACCCTTCACTGTATCATTTTGGCATAGGATGAGGTGACTCATAGATTTCAGAGAAGTGCATGCGAGATAGAAGCTGCCTTTTAAGCTTGGTTGGTTTTTCCTTGATGTCATTGAAAAATTAGACGAAGAAATTTGAGTTCATTGTGATTTATGGAATGGGTTCACTTCTCAGTGGAGTCGCATTGTGGAGATCTCTTTAGGATTTAGGGGACGTTCTAAGAACTTAAGATTATTACGTTGGGTATGATCCTCAGTGGAGTCCTGGGGTGGAGTCGCCAGGTGAACCACACATGTGATTCACCGAAAAGAGATATCTCGTAGGGAAAGTTGAGGTATGTCGAACCAAGGTAGGCCTCTCCCTCCCCGGCAACGGTGCCAAAATGTTGGCAAAGAGAACAGGAGGAGAGCTTGAGGACAAATGTCGAACCAGGGTAGGCCTCTACCTTCCTCAGCAATGGCGCCAAAATGTTATCACCAAAATTGTAGTTGCCTCTATGAGGTGGATCCAGGATGGATGGTAGAGGGAAGGGAAACTAAATAGGTGGAACCAAGATAGCCTCGACTCCCAAATGGATGGTTGTCATGCCAATCGAGGCAATCTTCACTTGATGTTATCTTATCCCAAGACAACAATGGGGGACACCCAGATCTACTCCCGACATGAGAGATTAGACCTAAACACTAGATCAAATCAAATGGAGTTGAAGTACGTAAGGTGTAAGGTGGAGTAAACCCTAGATCTATGGATGACGTCACAAGGTGAACTAGGGCTTGGATCAGGGGTTTATGAGACGTGAAATTTGATCCCAAGTTAAAAACACAAGTGACCTATAAGCCTATTACTAGATCCGAGACCAAGGTACTAGCAAAAGATGAAGATATCCACTGCCTTGGGAAACGTGACCAATGCAGGGAAGGTAAGAAAAATATTGGGGCTATCTAGTACCATGGGATAGACTCGAAAGAAGGTATAACAATATCAAAGTACCTGAGCCACAAGGAAAAGATCAAATCGGAAGAGAAGGAGGCAACATGAAGGGTAGCGCTATGGTTCAGAGAACAGTGCCTTGGGATTTGGTCCAAATGCAATCACTTTAGCAAAACATTTTTTAAGACCCCTTAGGGTTTGATCCGATCTACGGTTTTCCCTGAGATCAAGCGGTTTGATCTATAATATTTAGGGTTTTAACATGAAAATAAAGATGTCAATGGATTGAGATCTAGAAAAGAACAACTAACCTATAGATCTTACCTGGAAAACCTTGTAGATTCCTGGATGATGATGATCTATGTTGTCCCTATCAATTTGAGGAGATTTGATGCAAGCCTCTATGTAAAACGATTTTCCCAAGGAAGCCACTACACCCTCTCTCCTGCACAACAAACGTCAACCATATCATATTTGATGCATCAAGAGAAAAAAAACAATTGCTACAAAAAAATAGCAAGATGAAATCATAGATCACATTAATACTAATGAAAACCCCCTAATACAAGTGCATCCATGCCAAGCGAGTTGAGGAACCCCTGCAAAAACGCCCAAGTTGAAGTCGTCCTCCTGTAGACAAGACAATGTTTCCCAAAAAATATAGATCTTACAAAAATAACCAAATTCTAGGAAGCAATATATTTTCGAATCACCATCGAAGAACACCAGATGCAAAGGAGATCCAAAAAATTTCCACAAGCATAGTTTTTCTATTCTCTAGATCCAAGAGCCAAGGACCCCTTACAAATGAGAAGCTCTCTCCTTTAAATAGGAATGAGAGAACCAAAATCATAACCACTTTTCAAATGAGTGACTAATATTAAAAGATACAAATGTTCTAATCAATGGTTGAGATGAGCTCAACATACAATACATGGATCAATATAACAATATAATATAAAAGTGGATTAAATCACCCTAGGAGAGGGGATCCCACTCAACAAGAAATAAATGAAGCACGTGGTGGGTCCATGAAGTTTTAACTAACTTCCTCTTGGTGTCCCCATGGCACAATAAAAATAATATAAATTTTAAACAGTGAAATTGTGCCTCCTTGAGGAAATCGTGAGCCTCCAAAAGCTCTAGAAAATAATATAAAATGCCCGAAAAATAGATGTAGGCATATCCAGGTGCTGCAACTGCTGGAGAAGGTGTGGAAGACATCATTCTCATCATCAAACCTCATCCCATGCCATTTCCTTACCTCGGTATCCCAAATCAAATTCTTTAGTAGCCATTTAATTATTTTTTAATCTGCCTTAGGAAACATGAACCTGCCAAAACAACCTCATAGTGTGCCTGCGTTGTCTGACTGATCCCACCGGGATCTCTGGGAAGGGGATACTATGGTACAATCAAGCGGCTGGACCCCCTATGCCCCATACACCCCTAGGAGATCCAACAAAATCATCTCCCTACTTAGACCTGCCCTCTAATGAAGCAAAACTGCACCAGAAAGGTAAAATGAGCCTGATCATCTCTGTAAGTACCCAGAACTGAAAACAAAATGTCTCACTGGACTCACAAAGTCCAAATCCATCTAAGGTATATACTCATACCCTCTCAAGGTCTCTGCCTGATCATCAACAATATCAAATAAATAAAATAGTAACCTGTAAATGACCATATACCAATAATGTAACTCAGGCTGACATCCATCTGCTGCAAGTGTTAAAAAGCTAAAACATGCTCTATAAATCATTTAAGTAACAATCATAACAAATAGCAATCATTTCACTGGCAGTACATCAACCAAATACATATATAGTGTTTTATTTATTATAACTCAGACCAAACTTTCTAGACTATACTCACTTCATAGTTGTAGTCAATTTTCTAGTGAAGGGTGAATGCGAAAATTCATAAGGTTGGGCCAAAGGATGACTGCCCACTCAACATGGTGACATTTAGATATGGAAAGAGAATACTCACTATAGCCATATGTTTGAAAAACAACAACAAAGGGGATGGTAGTGCCTCATAAATGGGTGAACTACTTCAGAGGTGCTTACTCACCTTGACAAATGCTCACGGTCCAACTCAATACAAGTAAGGCCAGCAATCTTTAGATATAACTTTTAGGAACCATTGCTTTTTTGGGCCTTTGATTTTCCATAGCCTTTTTCCATGTATTTTTATACGGACTTTTATCATTTAGGCTTCATGCATTCATGTATGTTGAAAAACACTACTTTTCATGAATGTTTTAAGATATTTCATTGCAATATTTTTTCAGATCCAATTTCATTAGGCTAGCCTTGCGTTCACGTATGTTGAAAAACATTACATTTCATGAATGGGATTTTTTATAAGATATACATTTCATTCCAAATACATTGTATTGATGGCAACGCTACTTGTTTCAGGTAAGCAAAACACATCATAGGCAACTTAGAGCCGAGACACAAATAAACGGGGAGGTTTGTCCAACTAAGGCTCTAGCGGGGAAAGGTCCTCCATGCCACAAGTCAAGTAGTAAGTCGGACTACAACACAATTGGAAGGTAATGGATGGGTGGAGACATTGAATGATGAAACCAACACTAGCAAGCCAAAGTATGGTAGGAATGACTACCTCTATTCTCCCTAAGGAGGGTAAAACCAATGAGTATAGGTCAAGAACTTCAAATTCTTAGTAGGGACATCAATACATAATACAGATACATCCAAGTCCACATATTTATATGACCGCCAGATCATGATACTAAATGATAACACGTCACAAAGATGAGTATAAGAGCAATGATAACCATAACACAATATAATATAAGCTGAGTCATAATCATACAAATAATCCATCTGAATCAATATCTGTCCAATGAGAAAACGCTGATGCAAATCTTGGTACTGATAACTGCTCTGCACATGACTAAATGGCTACATCAGTCCTCAAATCTGAGTGTCCCGAGACTCAGTCCTGGAATGGAAGAGTGCTATAGTCGATCAAATAAATAATGATCCATCATAAATGCTCATCTCCACATCTCATATGTACGGGGTCTAGCTGAAAAATGTATTGAATCTGAAAAATAGAATATGGTATCCTGGCTACTATATATGTGATAACAGAGACTTCAGAGTATCCAAAAATTATTTCCTTCATCCCGGAAGGATCCAACTTGGTTATATTCTCTTTCGAAATATGCACATATACTAGCTAAGCCAAATATCTTGAGATGGCTCACTTCAGGTTTCTTTCATGTATACATTTCTCCATTAGTCCTGAATCCAAGAGCACTGTGAGATAATATATTATCTACATACACAATTGTTCTTGTTGCTTCAGACCACATGTGCATGGGGATATCTTGGTCATGAATCATAGTTTTCATTGCTTCCATAATGGTTCTATTCTTTCTTTCTGCAAGACCATTTTGATGGGGATTATAGGGAGTGGTTAGTCCCCCATTGATTCCAGCTTCTTTGCAGAATGATTCAAATTCTTTTCAAGTATATTATCCACCATTATCTGATCTTAGTGTCTTTATTCTTCTTTCTAAATGGTTCTTTATCAAGGCTTTAAATTCCTTGAATTTCCCGAACATTTCATTCTTGGTATTCAAGAAGGATATCCATGTCTTTCTTGAATAATCATCAATAAATGTGACATGGTATTCATATCCACTTAAGGATGTGGATGGAATAGGACCACATACATCAGAATGAATTAATTCCAATGTACTTTTAGTCTTTATTTCACTTTTAGGAAATGGGTTCTTAATGTTCTTTCCTCGTGCACATCCTTTGCAAGTTCCTTCATGATCAATCTTCAGATCTGGTAAACCTGTTACCACCTTGCTCACATAGGGTAATGCTTTGTAGTTTATGTGAGTAAGCCTTCTATGCCATGGTTCACATGATCTAGTGGTATCATGGACAAGGGTTGTCTTTGGATGTCCCTTGAGTTTGTACAGTCCTCCTTCTTCACCAATGACCACGGCATCTTCAATTGTCTTTCCTTTGGACCACATACATTGGAATAAATTAATTCCAACGTACATTTAGTCTTTATTTCACTTTTAGGAAATGGGTTCTTGATGTTCTTTCCTCTTGCACATCCTTTGCAATTTCCTTCATGATCAATCTTCAGATTTGGTAAACATGTTACCACCTTGTTCACATAGGGTAATGCTTTGTATTTTATGTGAGCAATCCTTCTATGCCATAGTTCACATGATCTAGTGGTATCATGGACAAGGGTTGTCTCTGGATGTCCCTTGAGTTTGTACAGTCCTCCTTCTTCTTCACCAATGACCACAGCATCTTCAATTGTCTTTCCTTTGTACCACATGAGTACTTGTCCATATATAAAAGCAACTCTATATCCTTTGTTATCTAGTGCTGACATGGAAAGTAGATTCTTTTTCAAACCTGATACATATAGTACTTTCTTCATCTTCATGGAGGTTCCAGAGTCAAGCTTGTAGCTTGATTCACCAATTCCTTTGATGGGATATTGATATTCATCTCCTAGAGATAAATCATGAGGGGAGTTCTTTTCTTCAAGTCTTGAAAGAGTTTGCTTCTTCCTTGTCATGTGCTTTGAGGCACCACTATAAATAATCCATGTGTCTTCTCCAAGTGTTACAGACCTACAAAGTGCAGAGAATAGTACATATTTATATATATCTTCTTATTTTGCTTGTTTCTTTCGAGGTCTTTCTTCTTTATCCTCATCTTCAGCTAGATGAGCATGATTTATTTTGTTAGTGTTCTTCTTCAATGGAAACTCTCTAGCAATGTGTCCTATCTTATGACAGTTGTAACATTGATGTTTGGGGTAGTCTCTTTTCTGATTGTTATCTCTTTTCTTCCAAAACATCATTGGATGTTTATACTCCTTGTGACTATCCTTCTTGATGTTTGATTGTTTTCTTCTCTTGGTATGGGTAGCTAGAGCTTGATCGCCTTCCTTAAGTAAAGATTCTCTATTAGCTACTCTAGCCTCCTCTTGGATTCATTCTTCCCATACAATGTCAAACTTCATACTTTCTTTTCTAGCACACATAGTCTGTATGAATGATTCCCAAGGTCTAGTGAGACCATTGAGAGTAGTCATGACTAGTTCATCTTAATCACGGGAGTCTCCAATAGCATCTAGTTGTTCCTTGAACTGGGAGACCCTTGTAAAGTAATCTTGAACTAATTCTCCTTTACTCATGTTGGTGCTCTTCAGTTGAGCTCTCAAATTCATCTTTCTGTCGATGTTCCTTCCTTCATACATTCTGGAGAGGGCATCATACATTTTCTTAGGTGTCTCTTTAGATGACACTTTAGGATCAAGTGATCTTTAATAAAATCAGCAATGATCCTCGTTACCTTGATTAGGTCCTTCTGATGCTTATCCTTAGCTTCATATTCTTCTGGTTCTGGGACTTCATCCTTGATATTGTTATCAAGATCATTCTCTCTGAGAATGAGACCAATCCTATACTTCCATGCTTGGAATTTTTCAATTCCTTTCAACTTATCCTCAAGCTTAGTGCTTGGGGCCATCCTGTCCAGTAGGTCACAAAAAATTGAAATTGCTCAAAATGAAAATCTGACCTTACCAAGAGATGCACTTAACTAAGGTGGGTTGGTTGGTCCACTAGGTTTCTAGAGATCCCAAATCTTTACCCTTTAAATCTTACTTGAGAGGTTCCAATTTCTACATAATTTTTGGTTCTGGTTTTCTGTAGTTTTCTAGTTTAGGGAAAAACTAGGGTTTGGATTTCTCGAAGATTAAAACACCCAAAAAATTTGATCCTAGGCTCAATAGATGCACTCTATATGGGTGTAACTTTATATGCAAACATATCTTCAAAATTCTAACTTCTGCAGAAACCCTAATTTCTTCCAGAGGGAGAGGAGAGAGAGTTTCACCTTATGAAAGTTGTTTTATTAAGGCTAGCTCTGATACCATGTTAAGATTTCATATGTTATTCTAGATATCATTAGTGTTTAATCCAAATTCACAACAGTAGCATATGCAGAATCACTGAAAGAAACAAAATCACTAGACACATATTTATCCTGGGAAACCCCCAAGGGGAAGAAAACCCAACAAAACTTCCTCTGTATAAGATGTATAAGATAAAACCCCGAAACAATTATTCCACCTCCTTGTCAGGTATGTATCTCTCTCTCTCCTATGCGCTACACAAGTGATTCTTCTTGTCTTCAAATTATGAGAAGCACAACCACTCTATTTATACTCTTTTTGTCAACTGACTTTTACCCTAATCAAGTTGGCCCCACTAAACTGCCTAGGTCAACTTCACCTAGAAAATCACAAAACGGATATTTATTATATTCATTAGGGTACTAATGACCGAACTTATAATGGAGGATTTACCTCATGACTCTATGATGACCAATTACAATAGTAACAACCTGATGGAGGAATAATAACATCTCTCTTGGGTACATCAGTAAAATACGTTTAGAATATCCTTTAAAGTTACAATATTTCAACAAGGTATGGGGTTTTTTTGTGGTGCAGTTTGCGTTTTGGAAAATGAAGACTTTGGAAGGTATTATTTTGGAGGTGTCCAGATGGGGTCTAGCATGGGAGAGGGAAAGTCAAACATTGTGGATCTAAAGGTTATCCTCCAACGGATCACCTTGCATTTGGAAGGTGTCGTGGAAACCGTAGAATAGGTTATAAGTCATGGTTTGAATCTGGAAACTCCATTTGATGATTTGGAGGGACAAGTACAAGTTCAAGGTGCTAAGGTATAGTGACTTACCATTGCTGTGGATAAGTACCAGGACTTGCTAAGAGGGGAACAACCCAACAAAACTCTATTTGCAGATTATAAATCTATGGATGAGGAATATATGTAGAAACAAGCCATCTCCATAGTGGACATCTCCAACTCCCAGGGGCCAGATGAAGAACCCAAGGAATAATAGGAATTTCAAAGTGGGCGTTCCCCCCTAATCCTTTATAGTTTATGGTATTTTCCTATGTTTTTTGGTTAGGAAAGTTTGTTAGAATATACAGGTTTCAAGTTATTAACATGGTGGATGTATTAGTTTCTATGTTTTTGGTTGTGTCTAAACTGTAATTTTTTTGCTTGGGCTGGTTTGGAACAGTCTGGCTTGTTGGCCCAATTTTGAAAATTACAATTGTTTTTTTACAAATGTTTAATATAAAATCTCTATTCGTTTGTTAAAAAAATCATCTTTTTACATCTAAAAAACATTTATGCATTTCATGATTTAGCTTAGATTTCTTATTTCTTGTTTGGGGTTGCTACATGTGTTGAGTATATATCATACCATGCGTGTCCAAATGATTATAAAATATGTGGACAAAGAGATATCTTCAGAATGTGGGTATGACAAGTACAAAAAAAAACAATGCTAAAGCACATGGTCCTCCTCATAATATATTGAGTCACATGACTATAATCTAAGAGATTCAAAGCTCTTCCATTGCAAAGAATCATCCATGTTGCATGGGTGGCATGTCTCACACATAAGTGAGCCAATATTTATGTGAATATCAATAGATTCAATAACCATGAATCTTATAGAGGATACATGGGTCGATAAATTCAAGGATGAAGTAGAGAGCCTTTGATTGAGCATATCCATTGATGGATTTCACCTGCATTCCATCCAAAACACAGACTATTATGTTTGGCCAGTGGTTGTGATCAATAAAAATACCCCCTCATGATTTCCTGTGAAAAATGAGCATCTTATGTTAGCACTTACAGTCCTTGGTAGAAGACAAATTAGGAATATGAATGTCTACCTACAACCATTGATTGATGAATTTAAGCAATTATGAGAAGGGATAGTTGTATGTGATGTATCAACTCCCATCACAATGGAGAGGTCTTTACATTGTATGGCATATGTTTGTAGACTAAGAATAATTATCTGAAACTGGAATTTTGTTGAATTATTTGTTTCTATTCATGGAATTATTTTGCATAATTAATTTGGTGCAATTAACTTCTTTAACATTTATGTGATTTGTATACAATAACACCATAGGTCTGGTAACAAGAGGGTATCATTAATGTAAATGTTCATGACCTTGTATAAAGGTTAGGTGGTCTAGCCACATATGAAAGTCAATAAATTACTGCTCAAGGGTATTCCTCCAAGAAGACCACCCTTATAGAAAAACAACATCTATGTTTAATGGTAAACCAGAGAGACCCCGATGACTTAAAATAATGACAGTGATGGGTTGGATTAAGGCATGTGACATAGAGAAGGAGAATGAATTTGCATAATTTTTCAATTCAAGTGGGGAACCTATGTTTGGTGATCCTAAAAAAATCAACACTTATGTTGAGAAATGAATATTGGGATGAAAAGGAAATCTGTGTCTATGAGCTTCCATATTGGGAGCATCTTAAGGTTTCCCTCTTACTAGAACCCATGCATAAATTTAAAAATGTTTCATCTTCTTTATGGAGGTACACATCATCAAAAAAAAGTGACACATTAGGTGTTAGGAGATATCTTATTTCTTCAAATACTAAAAATAAATATTGTCCAAGAAAAGAAAGTAGAGGAGAGGTTGGTCCCCCTTGGTATTTTAAAGAAGGTGATGTCCCATGGATTTTGGAGAAATGTGATATTCTATGATGAAAAAAGATACAATGGGTGGGAAGGTTCCTTATTTATATGGGTCGATTCTACAACATTGCTTAGATGTAGAAGAAAAATTGTTTGGGTTGAAATCACAAGACCCTTTGAACCTTCTAAGTGTATGTGTGTCGAATAAATGCTTCTAATTTTTTTAGTGTAGGTTATTATAGACTATGCACTCTTAATTTTATGCCCATTAATTTTGTATGTTTTTATCTTGGAGTATAATTATCCTTTGCTTGTGTTTGGGCGTGTTAACCATGACTTCCCCTAAGACTTGTGGCACCCCATATCGAAATTATCTAATTATCTACATGTGTACATTGGATCAATTCAAATGAGATTCATATGGCTATAATCCCACAATGGAATCAAGTGATAACTAATATTGTATGTATGATTGAGAAGGAACTCCCCACAAGTTTCATGAACTTGAAGGTTCATCTTCTAATTCACCTAGTTGATGAATTTAAATTAGCCAAGTTGGTCTCATGTTGTTTGATGTTCTTCTTATAGAGGTACATGAAAAAAATAAGGGGTTTATTTAACAAAGGGAAAAACTAGAAGGATCTATGGCGGAGGGTACATAGTATACAAGCCATTATATTATGCCAATGAGTACATCAAGCAAATCAACAACACACCAGGTGCAGTGGTTTGTGATATAAGATGAGGACAAAAGGGAAGGGGAGCTACTCTAAATGATTGAGAAAAGGTGCACAATAAAGAGTAAGTTACTTATCTTTTGTTACTTTTCTACAAAGTAACTATTTATATGGAACTTGATATTATATGTTTGATCTCATACTAATCTTTTTTATTTCATGAACACATTTAAAAAATTCAGAAATTGACGGCATCAAACAATTCATTATTTACAATGCTTAGGCAATGCAATTGTGGGTTGTATTGTATAAAGAGAAGAGCGGTAAACGAGAGAGTGGCACGAAAGAATTCATATAGTTTAATAGTAGAAGCATGTCTTATCCTGATAATTCAAAAGAGAATATAACAATGATCTATCCCAAAAATTGGGTGGTTGACCATATTATAGAGAATAATGGGGTATACGATTATCTGTCGTGTGGTGAAGAGGATGAACTAAACATAGGGATCAAGCACATGAACTATGTACATTTTTAACTTTATAATGCACATTTGAGTTATAACATCTATATGTTTTTATTAATGCTCAGGTTAATAGACATATGACATCCTCATTTGTTTACATTTTTATATGTGCATTTGTTCCCATTTATGTGGGCATATGAGCACCACTTTCACACTGAGGATGCCAATTATGGACATGTTACACTCAACTATATAGTGGAGGTTGAGTTGGATCAATATATTCATGTTATCCACCATGATAGGAGCATAATAGTTAGGTTATGCAAGAAAGATCAAGAGACCATGCAAGTGGACTTCTCATCTTTCCATTGTGTTATTTTTAGGTGCAAGTGGTGGGATACCTTCGACTAGAGTAATGTAAAGGAATATAATGATAGTGTACTCTAAAAGGATGTGGGATGAAACTAAGGATCCTTATGTTTTCCCAAAACATCATGACCAAGTGATTTTTACCTGAATGTGTTGAACAAGGATTGGTGGTTCGCACTAAGACACAACCCTAGATCAAATCATATTTTTTAGAACAACAATATTTTAATGCCAAACATAGATGATATTCAAGGTGATGGCAACATAAAGTAATATGTACATGTTTTATTTCAACATTTATATTGTGGATGTGTCATTTTATTATTGCTATCTATAATTGGTCAATTATGTTTTTTTATTCATTTTATGATGTTGGAAATAAAAAGTTAACCATTTTCAACCATCATATTGAAAATAAATTAAATCATTTTAGAAGATCTTATAATAATAATAATAATAATGAAGATGCACTTCCATTGCCATAACCTTATGACACATGCAATGTCACATGTTAAGAAAAATAAAAATCGAGTACTTAATAGGGAAAATTTTAGGGGCAAAAGCTATCCCATGGGCTAATTTTCGACTTTTTTTTCCAAAAAATGATTCACCATCTTCCATTTTTTTCGAAATTGATTCACCTATATTCCATGGGATTAAAAAAAGTACTCTTAAAATTGTCGAAATTGTCAAGAAACTATATAAAATCCTTGGCAACTTGAATCTTTTTAGAAAAATATTGTCGTACATTTTATGATTGGAAATTTAAGAATTAGTAAGATTCTCAAAGCTTTATACACTTTAATAAAATTATGAATCCTTAAAATTTTACCTCGGCTACTTAAAGAGATTTAGTTATGAAGATCTTGTTATCTCATTCCATATTTAATATAAAGCTTTAGAATTATTTTCTTGATTTGATGGAATATTCAATCAAACAGTTTTATGTAAAAATATAATCAAATTCAATTTACTTGGAATTATTTCAATGAATTAATATGCATGGTGTTATCATTATATATAAAAGATAGAGGAATACAAAATTGAGATTTAACTATAGTAATTTAAATTTTATCAAAAGTAATGAAAATTTTAGTAAAATAATTAAGAATAATTTTAAAAATATATATAATTTAATTCAAATAACATGTAAACATATTTGATTCATTTAATCAAGTTTGTAAACATGTTATATATATATATATAGTATCTTCTTGCATAATAATGTATTCACATTGAAAAATGGTTAAACATTATATAATGACATTGAATGATTACCACATAAAAATGGCATCATAGCAAAATCAAAACAGTATGTTAACTTTTAGGTTGAAAATACTTAAAAGGGAAACTAAAGGTTAAATTTGATAATCTCATACTATAAATAAATATTTGCTTTATCCATTTATTTTTTTATTTTTAAACACGAGTGTGTATATAATAGTATTAAAAACTACTTGAAAGAGGAGGTAGGTAGAAGAGTACAACATTGCTCCAAGAACAGCTGAAAGGGACTAAAGAGGAAACAAGAATAGAGTTTTTTCCTCTAAATTTGATTGTTTTTCCTTCACATGGAAATTCAAAAACCGATTGCTTGTATATATTAGAAAGAAAACATAGAGTATGCAACCGACTTTACAAAACACAGACAACTATAAAAAGCTAGTCCTTATTAAGTGCAAGTTGCCCATTACCTCTATGGGGGAGGGTTCTATGCTTTCCTATTTGAATCTAAAGAAGATGAAGATCTCATTTTCAAACACTGTTGTTACTTCTTCGGCAATAAGGGGATGTATTTAAATCAATGGATGCCATACTTTGATCTGAAATTGGATGTACCTCTAGCAGTTCCAGTATGGGTACAATTGTCACGCCTTCCTCTCCATTGCTAGAATCAAGATTTGCTAAGAAGGATTGGGAATATGCTAGAAAAATACATGTTCCTCACCTTATAAAATTTGAAGCATCACCTGTTATCGCATATACAATTGCAGCTGGGCTACCATGATACAACATGCATATCTATCTCTTATTATAATTCGGGCTATTTTTCACATGGGTTTTTAGCATGGATCATTACAGCCTCAACCATTTCAAAGCCTTGTTCAGTAAAGTTTCCTTGCTAGGACTAAGATCCATCAGTCCATTAAGATTATTTCAGTGATAACATAGTTCATTTGAGCATAGTAGCATATTAGATACGACACAAACAGTTGCAGAGGGGCCTATCAGTTGGAGACAGGTATATATGGTGAGATCAAGTCTATGTTTCTATAGTTTGATTTTGCTTTGTGATGTATATCAAACACCTATGCGTGTCTTGTTAGGATGATTATGGTGACCTATGCTTATATATGTACTAATACTTGAACTTGTGTTGAGACTAATCAAGGGATCTTATATTGAAGATTGTTGCTCATGCCATGCTTGTACAAATAGTAAACCTTAGTGCTTTGTTGGCTCCATGTGTGATTTGTCCCCGTACATCTAGTTCATCTATTGTTGAATTGTATCATGTGACTTAGATTGATTGAGACTTGTGAGATTGAAGATATTTTCCCCATCTTGGCCCTTGTGCATGATAGACTCCATGTTGTTATGTGTCTTTGGCTATGAATTATGTGGATTGGCCAATGTGGTTGGGTTCACTAGGTAGTTCTCCTTTAGTTCTCAAAACAAGTTCTCCTCCCAACAGTGTTGCTAAACATTAAAGCATCGAAATGCAAAAAAGGTATATATAAATGATGCAAAAGTATAAATGTTTAAAAGGTAGTTAGTGGCCAAGGGGTTAAGCATTCATTCTTTGTATAATGTAAGGGTCATCTTCCCTCAACAGGGTTAGTAGGGAGAGGAAACCCTGTTGGGGCTATGGACTCCTCGCTAGCAGCAGGGCTAAACCTTAGTCATTTACTAGATCCCAGAAGGATTTCTAGGGCACCTGCTCTTGTAGATTGGCTATTATCTTATGTAAAAAGTGAAAGTTATTGAAAAAGGTTAATGGTCAAAGGATGAGCGCTCACTCTTTGTATAGTGTTCGACTCATTTTCCCCCACAGGGCAACAAGGTGATACTAGCTTGCAAACGTTGTGTCTTTGTCAGTACTAGAGCCCAGAAGCCTTCCAGGGCACCTACCTTTGAAGGTTAACCTATATTGCAAATTAGTGCAAAGGAAAAATTTCTAGAGTCCGAGGGAGGCAAACCCAAATACTTTATCCACTTGTGAGACACCATCATCCCCTATTGTTATCTGTCATGCATATGTCACTTTGGTTGAGTGTATTAGTTATCATTCAGAGAGATCACATAGTCAAAGTAAGTCAGAACTCATTTCCATTTTCCTAAGCTTGTTTTCCATCCTCACCCAACATTAACACACTATTTAAGCTCTATAAGTATGGCATGAACAAGCAGAGTTCCTGAAGGTTCTAAGATTTTTTAGAAGCACAAGTATATCTTACTTACTATTATTGCTATTGTCACCATGATTATGAATAACATGATTTAAGTTTGGTTTTGATACACACCATTGAAGCATGTCTTACCTTGGATACTTGCAGGATCTTGTTGGTACAGTATCTCACCTCCAGTTT
The DNA here is from genome assembly GCA_001517045.1 of Pseudotsuga menziesii. Classification (NCBI taxonomy): domain Eukaryota; kingdom Viridiplantae; phylum Streptophyta; class Pinopsida; order Pinales; family Pinaceae; genus Pseudotsuga; species Pseudotsuga menziesii. Next base: position 223,309 of record LPNX010947249.1, read on the forward strand.
GGGTATTTTGACCTAGTCAACCCAGTTGACCAAGTCAAACACGGTTGCCAAGGCAGTGACTCAAAAAGAAACATGGTCTATATTTGTTCCAGGTATTCCCAGGACCAATATTGCAGTTTCAATTTTGAGAGTTTGGCCCCATATCTCTTAATCAGTTATTATTATCACGTTATTATTGGTCAAATGATCAAATTTTATTACAGATGGCAGTGATTTTGGTTATCCTAGAGAATTGCAGTGTTCTAGGGGGTATGAGTAGTCACTTATACAATTCTTCTATGTCTCCAAATCATCCAGGACAAATTTTTTTCCCCATTTCTTAGTTTGGACAATGTTATGATGATTTTATTGATTTCCAGAGGATGTGCATCAGAAATGAACTAGGAATTTTACTAAAAAACTCGATTTGGCCCCTTGGGTCAAGGAAATGGCTTGAAATTTTGTCATATGATGTATCTCAACATCCCGAATAGTCCTTCAATAGTTTTTAGTCAGCATTTGTCTAGATTATTTTATTATAGGCTAAGTCAATGAGGAAGTCCCCCAAGGGGCACCCCTCAACTTGGCCACTTGATGTATTTCATTGTTATATCATATGTTATGAGGTTTTAATGGGTACTATGGTAAATTAATCCCATACTTACCCCCTTTATGTATTATCATGTTGTATCTTATATTATATCATGATTTACACCTTAGGGAGACGTCCTTGAGGAAAAGTGTGCCCCCTTTGATGTGATCATATTGATCCATGGGATTGATCATTGTATTGTTGATATACACCATTGATGATGTATTAATATCACCCATCGAATGATAGTTATTTGAAATGTGGACACACTCTCCAGTTATTTAAGAGAGGTGATCCCCCCATTGTAATCCATGAGCTCTGACACAGGAATATTGAATAAATAGATTTTTTTTTTAGGGATTGTATAATTGTCTATTGCTTTATGAATGAATGAGTTGATGACTGGCACTACTTTTCTTCTACACTAAGATCAATTCTACATATCTTTTGTACTATTTCCTTGTTCCCGTTTACTTGCAGGTTGAAGGAGGCGATTCAAAAAGAGGAGCATTGGTGGGGGGCTCACCCTGTTATCGGAACTCGACATTGGTTATAGGGAAGTTGCAAATTATTTATGATTTCTTCTTCATGTAATTATTTTAGCTTGCATTTCCTGTTTATTTTCTATACTGATCGATTTTCCTTGGTGTGACAGGCAAACAGGGGCGCTAGGGACATTGGCTGAAGCGGCACTTCATCAAAAGCTTGCTCGAAAATCTTATTTGATATCAATAAAGGAATTATTAATCATCCAGGAGGTCATCAGCAATGTTTTAGGTATGTCTCTAAGGTAATTTCTCTGACCTTTGATTTTCATGCATTGCCCATCAGTAATTTTCATTGAAAAAAACCCCATTAGAAATTAGGAAAAACTCACCAGACCAATTTTCACTGGGAATATGGAAATTTGGTGATTTGTGTTTTGTCGGCCATCCTTCAAAAACTCCTCTCCCTCCTAGGTGTTAGCTACATAATCCATTTTCCCATCTTCAGGCACTTATCTCTAGGGAAGAGGGTGTCCCTCTCTATCTGACAACCAATTTCTCTATGTATCTTTTTATGGTTTCACTTGGATCTCTTAATTGTTGAATCCTTCATCCAAGTCATTGTACAAGAATCCCTAATTATCAATATCAACCTCATCTTGGGAATTTCTCAATTATCTGTTTAAATCTCCCAAGGTCCCAGGTTTGATTGTTTGAGTCAGCATGCTAATCCTAGATTTGAACCAATCTTCTATAAACCACTTGATTGATTAAATTGAGTAAAATTACCAACATTTTTAACCACCTCTGCTCAAATATTCTTAATTTGTGACTTATCTCCCGAATTTAGGGTTTCAAGCACTCACCTTACGTATTCTTCATCAGGAGTTTGATCTGGTGATTTGCTTTAGGTATTTCCTTTCAAGATAGATATGGGTATCCCCCATTGTCACGTGGGTCTAGTGGAATAAAGCAAAGGAATACTTAACCTACATGACAACCATCCATATTTGGGGGTTTAGTATTTCCGTAGGTCATGACTTTGGTTTCATGTTCCCTATTTCACCATTTACAAGATTTATCTATCGGGGCAACTACAAGATCCATGATAACATCACGATAAACTAGACTATGAATAATTTCCTTTCAAGTGTAAAACCTACCATGAGTATGGTCATAGAATTATAAAAAAAATAGTCTTAGGAGCAAGTTAAGGCTGATACAGTTGATGAATGGTAGCTTGAGAAGAAAAAAATGAGATCTAAGTCCATCAGACCTCTTTTGGTTCCCTATTCTTCCCACCCAACATCATTTGGCCCAGTCTGTGTCAAATCTTCTTAGATCGCATCTACATCTATAGTTAATGTAATATTAGTAGCCCTACTCTTGGGAAATCCCAAATTTCACCTAGATAAAACCTCAAAGTAATCAAATCTAATCCTTTTGCAAATCATTTTGATATCCTTTTCCAAGATGATCCTCTTTCCTTCAGCAAAGTGGTAGCAAACAATATTGAATCACACTTCTTTGATTTTCCTCTTAGATACCCCCCTTTTTTAGACTCCCCTGTCCACCACTCTTGGGAGTTGAATTTGATCCACAACATGAGATATATATAGTGTCAAATAAGCCCTTTATCTCATATAGGATTCTCACCAAAACAAGGGCATCGAGACAATTTGAAGAAGATGAAAAGTAGGATGAAGTAGAGGAGAAAAGACAGCCCAAAAAAGTAGGCCAAAAACTAGCCAAGGTAAAACAAGAGGATTCAACCAACAAAGGAAAGCTTCTTGGACTCCAAACCACTATTGAAAATTTGATGGGACTAGGTTCCAAAAGCTTAGTACAAAAAACTACAAGTACTCAACTTCTCGTGCAAGAAAGGGGAAACAAACCTCCAATCATCAAGTAATGAATATAATCTCCTAGAATTTTCAAGCATTGTGTAGCAAGGTAAAAGAAGCAACATTAAGAGTTTTGGTCAAATCTAAAAAACCAAATATCATTCCCATCTAGAAAAATTGAAGCATCTGAAGTGCTTCAAATCAAGAAAAAAATTGGAAAAATTGTGAAGGAGTAGTGGTGAGATATAAGGGAGCCTCTAAAAGTATTTGCTAACTTTGGGATGCCTCCCGATTTCACCTTGAATCTCTTCAAAAATCTCAACATTGGATATGTACAAAGTGGTATCACATACATACATATGTTCAAATTATTATTCCAAATGCATACAAGCTTTTAGCATACAAAGAAAAATATTTTTTTTGGAACTCTCTTCATGATTTAAAGGAATCTAAAGTAGCCAAGAAATATATTGTCTTGGGTGACTTCAATCTAGTGTTCTCTAGTAAAGAAAAAAGAGGAAGGACAATTGTTAGAGATCCCTTCATGTAGAAAATGGAATGTAACATCCCCATCCCTCAATCTGACTTGTTAGAGGGGACATTAACTTATTTGGAAATAACTAATTCCACACACAACATGCAAATTCAATGCATAATTATCATAGGCATATAAATAAAAATCATTGCACATCAAATACAAAAGAGTACTTATCTTTAAACAAAGAATCTCCAAGCAACTAGTTGTGTAAGAGCAATTTTCCATGCAATTGTAGGCACTCTGTCCAACATATACTATTTATGCTGAGAGGCCACCCCCAAGCTAGGCTATGAGGCCACTAGGGTGAAGCACACACCTACAGGCTTCTCTCACTTAGGCCACAACCCATTATGCTCTCTATGCTTAGGAAAAACTCATACAGAGCTCTACAGAGATCTCACTCATGCATCACATCCATGACAATCCTCATTTCCCGACACAACACAAGGGAGGAATTCCCCTTCACTAATCCATAGTTTTCTCAAGGAATCCAACCCTTACAGTGCTTACCAGTGTGTGCATTGAGAGCCCAATTTTTTGTATGTTGTTGGAGAACCTCTTGTAGCATAATTATGGCTTCTTAAGCATCCCAAAAGTAGTAGAACTCATTGTGTAAGGGTTCCCAACTTTCCCAACCTCTATGCTCACCTACAACCATCAATTTTTCCTTCCAAAAATTAGCTTTGTCTCCAAATTCGAATTTGTAGGTTCAACACAATCTAGTAATGTTAATGAACGGCAATGGGAGAACTCTATGTAGTGTAGAAAAATGCATGAGAGAATGAGAGAATGATAGATTGAGTTTTGATTCCAAGGAAAATGAGGTAAGGGTGAAAAGACAACTAACATAGTCGTTGACCATAGAAAAAAGGACTCCTAACAGCTGACAAAACTGCCACCACCTGTAATATCCCAACTGATATTCTATTGTACTTTGGTAATATGTTTGTTGTTCAGATGCTCAAATTATATGGGAAAGATAAATAAAATGTGCATGAAAAAAATGTCGCTCCAAACGGACCTAAAAAATTGCTGATCTGGAGAGAAAATAGGGTAAATACTTTTAGTTAGAAGGACATATCACTGATAATAATTCTCATATTCTATCAATAGATGAGATGCATGTAAGTTGTGCCAGAAAGATATGAAAATAGTGCTCATCTCCAGTAGTTGACGCCCAGCTGAAAGTCTTCCCTCCTTCTGTTGATCTTGATGTTTTTTAGGGAGGAGTAGTTTGTTGCTGCTAAAAATTTATAGGACTAAGAGTATAGTCCCCCTAAGAGATAAGGGGATGCATGTGGAAGTTTACCCTCCTTAAAGCCACCTAATGAATTTATTTACTTTAGAAGGGAAGATGCCCTCTTTCCTCACGTTTTTGTTGGTGGGGGCTCTGAATGTGCTTGGAACGGAATAAGAATCACTCAATATGTTGATGTAACCCTGTTGAGAAGAATGGAGGTAGCATGCAGAAACTTTACTTGATTCCTAAAGTCTAGCGAATGGATTTGGAATTTCCAGCTATTTCCCAACACAAAATTTGCACCTACAATAGACTCTTTCTCCGACTATTGGATGATTGAACCAAGAATAATGAAGATGATTAATACCTGATTATAGATCTAGATGATCTACCCCAAAGTGATTAGGGCAGATAGATTTCACTGTTGAAACCCCTTGCTAGCTGAAGACCTTTGTCTCCAACCCCAACTTGTTGTTGTGACACATGTTGTTGTTGTTATAGAAATCAAACTCCATAATAATAATTCATAGACATCCCTTTTGGTTCAATGACCCTTCTTATATATCTTTGGCATGTACTAGGGTTTGCATGACACTTTTAGGGTTTGTACTTTACTTTTTGCATGCATGCAATTCTAATTTCTTGTTGACTTAACTGGAGAAGTAAGGCTTGCATGCTCTACATGCTTTATGATATTAACTCTGATGGCCTTCTTTACTACACTGATGACTTAATAATATTGAATTGATGTTCCTTTCTGCTCCAGGTGATCTTAGTCCTCTGTTATTTCCTTTATTTAATACCTGCTCAAACCTATGGGAATAAAATAGGTTAACGGGTGTCTTAGGGTGGTTTAATTAAAAGAGGACATTATAGTCCTCCCCGATTGAAATTGTTTGTCCTCAAGCAATCTCCAACCAATATACCGAATTATCTGTCCCTAACTCTTCTTGTTCATTTTTATCAACCATTTTATTCTAATGTTGGATGGCTCTTCCTTTTCTTTGAATTTATGTTTCTTTTCACCCATGCTTTGTATTCCCTCCTTGTATCTTCTTAGGTACCTGTGCAAATTGAACGTCCTATATATGGCTCCTCATCCAAATTCCCTTGGGTGCATCATACTTTTGTCTAGAGGTCTACCCGGAAAACCATTTGCATACCATTGTTCCTTCCTTGAAGTTTTATGTGTTCAAGTGGGCCATTTTATTGTGTGAGCCTTGTCCTCATGCCTAAATAGGGTGGTCATCCCTTTTGTTGTGGGCGATCCTGAAGCTTCATTGGGAATTCCCCTTAGGAATACCCTTTTTCCATCTGGTTCCAGGAACTTCATCTCTATTGTTTGGTAATTTGTTGAGTATCTCACAATGGAGTACAACCATCGTACTCCCAAACCAATGCTCATGTATGGCACCTCTACCACATAAAATTTGATGACCAACATATAATTCCCAAGTTGTACCTATAACTGAGGTATCCTCTGTGTGCATTTCATCTTGTGATTTCCATCCATGACAACAGTAAAGCCCTCAAAGTCCTTGGTGGGAAATATTTTCCTTTCTACCCACGAGGCATTTATAAAGTTGTGCATGGACCCACCATCAATCAAAGCAATGGCATGTTGTCCCTAGATACTTCCCCTAATCCTGATAGTATGGAAGGTTGGGACTCCTATGAGGGTAGAAATAGTTTCCCTTTGTGGCAATTGTTCCAATTATGCACTATGTAATTCTCCATCCGGTTTCTGCTCCAATTCATCTTCCTCACTACTATTGGGAAGTACTTAAATGAGGTGTACATTCCCTTCACCCATACATTTGTGGTCAGGTACCCAAGGTTCTTTGTAATTGAAACATAAGTTCTTCCTTCTCAAATATCGTCGTGTGTCCTCGTTCAACCATTCCTTCTGTGGGATTATATTTTCCTTGTTTTTCGAAAGATTGGTAGGTTTTTCCTTATTTTCCAAAAGATTGGTAGGTTTTTTAGGCTTGTTTCTTGGCACATAATCTTGTAGGTCCCAATTCCTACTGATAGCATATTGAAAAGTAATTGGATTGTAAGCCTTCACCCATTCACGGAGTGGCTCGGATAGTACCTTTGTAAATAGCATAATCAACCAAATCTCTGATATATCAGATACCATAACTGCAACTCTCTAAAATTTGAATATGAAGGTCACTGTACTTCCTGTATGCTTGAGCTAAGAAAGATACCTGAACTGAATCTATGGGTCCTTCTTATCAAAGCGTTCCATGAAACTCTGTGTGAAGTCATTGTATGGAGTGACAGTGTTGTGACCCAATCTCACCAGTCCGTGGTACCACCACTCATGTGCTTCCATGTCTAAATGTAAAGTATCCAACTTGATTGCATCTATCTCTATTATGGGGTTAAGTTGGAAGTAGGTGTCCAACTTTTGTACCCAAATTTTGGCTGAACAACTGGATGTCCCATCAAAATTAGGAATGGTCAACCTGCCCACAGTTTTATGTAATTCATAGTTCTAAGTAAACCCTCTATGAAAGTTCCTAGGTTGGTTCCTTCTTTTCATATTGCAGAAGTCTAAGAATGACATAGTTGAATGGAAACCATTTCCCAAATCCCTGTATGCCAGTAAATAAGCCCCAAATGGTTCATTAGGTTATGCTGGCATGATTAGTCCTGCAACGACATTCTCCAGAAACTAAGGCATAGTAGGTCTCAATGGTTTGTTGTATATGTGAGGAGTGTTTTTCATATTAGTGTATGCATGTTTCCCGCTACTACTAATAGATCCTCTATCCACTAGTGAAAGAGGTAGACTGCTATGACCCTGTTATGGCTTAAGAGCCAATTGGTTTATGCTATGCAATACTTCTTTCTGCCCTTTAGCTAGGTCATTCAATGCACTAACTAAGCTACGAAATTCCAACCTATCTTCCTCTTCCCCTATTCCCTTTACTCTGTTAGAGTGTATCCATGTTAGGTCCATGTCTGAATTTGTATCCTCTAACTGAATATCTTCAAATTCCTGCTCCTCGGTGTATCTACTCTTCCTTCTTCTATAAGTTACAAAAGTATCTTCTTCTGGATTCATTTACTTTTCATGTTCAATCCCACACCTAGAAAGGAACATGCTCTGATACCACTGTAATATCCCAACAACTATTCTATTGTACTTTGGTAATATGTTTGTTGTTCAGATGCTCAAATTGTACAGGAAAGATAAATAAAATGTGCATGCAAAAAGTGTCGTGCCAAATGGCCCTAAAAAATAGTTGATCTAGAGAGAAAATAGGGTAAAGACTTTTAGTTAGAATGGATACACATACCACTGATAATAATGTTGATATTTTGTCAATAGATGAGATGCATACAAGTTGTGCCAGAAAGATAAGAAAATAGTGCTCCTCTCTAGCAGTTGACGCCCAGCTGAAAGTGTGCCCTCCTTATGTTGATCTTGACCATTTTTAGGGAGGATTTGTCTGTTGTTGCTTTAAATTTCTAGGACTGAGAATATAGACCCCCTGGAGAGATAAGGGGATGCATGCAGAAGTTTAGCCTCCTTAAAGCCACCTAGTGAATTGATTTACTTCAGAAGGGAAGATGCCCTCTTTCCTAGCATTTTTGTTGGTGGAGGATCTGAATGTACCTGGAATGGAATATAAATCACTCAATATGTTGATGTAACCCTGCTAAGAAGAACGGAGGTAGCATGTAGAAACTTTACTGGATTTTTGAAGGCTAGCGAATGGATCTGGGATTTCCAGCTATTTCCTAGTAGCAAATGCTCACCTGCAATAAACTATTTCCTTAACTGTTGGATGATTGAACCAAGAATAAAGAATATGATGATTACCTGATGATAGATCTGGATGATCTACCCCGAAGTGATTAGGACAGATAGATTTCACTGTCAAAACCCCTTGCTAGCTCAAGACCCTCGTCTCTAACCCCAACTTGTTGATGCGACACCTATTGTCGCTGCTCTAGAAACCAAACTCCATAATAATAATTCATAGATATCCCTTTTGGTTCAATGACCCTTCTTATATAGCTTTGGCATGTACTTTTAGGGTTTGCATGTCACTTTTAGGGTTTGTACTTTACTTTTTGCATGCATGCAATTCTAATTGCTCGTTGTCTTAACTGAAGAAGTAAGGCATGCATACTTTCTATGCTTTATGATATTAACTCTGATGGCCTTCTTTACTATATGGATGACTTAATAATACTGAATTGGTGTTCCTTTCTACTCCCAGTGATATTAGTCCTTAGTTCTTCCATTTCTTTAATACCCACTCGAACCTATCAGAATAAAATAGGTTAACAGGTGTCTTAGGGTGGGTTTATTAAAAGAAGACATTACACCACCCCCGTGCTTAACTACATGAACTGACTTTGCCTACCAACCTCAAACATGCATTCAATGATTGGATTAATAGTCAAAAATGAATTAATTGGCTCATTTAAAGCACATGGAAAATTTTGGATGAGTTATAAGGTTGACACTTGGCAACATATAATTTTGTTTCCCATATTCCCCCCTTCCTCTTCCCCTTTGGTGGAATCATATCCCCACTAGTACTCTTTACACAACCATATTGGACCATTTTATTAATTTTCAACATAATATTTGCATACATTTTGAATTGACATGATAAGCCAACCATATAGTCCAATAAACTATATACATTATACATGCCTATCCATTCACTAGTTGGGCCTTGGCCTTGAGATTCGCACTAGGAATCCATACTAGCATATTTACATCATTTACATAATTTTGAGTGAATATATTCCAAGTCAAAACTAGGGGTATTACATGGAATATCCAATTTCATATTGGAATTTGGTTAATATCAAACCAACAAGAGCGAAATTTACTTGCTCAAACAAACAAATCAACTCTAGTCACATAGTGCACAAATAGACTATTCTTAATCCATAATGATATGCTCTTGCTTAGCTATAATGTTTCCTAATGCATACTTCAATTAATGGTCTCATATCACAAACCCATTGCTCTTCATATATGTCCTTCTCTAAACTATGGGCCCATTCCCTTTCGATTTTGTCCCTTTTGGTTGGAAAATACCAAAGTCATGAAGATTATCTCCTCGGTCTGGCAATAATTTGTCCCTAGATATCCACATTATATGTGGGCATAGAAGCTCAAATTGGTTAAATTTTAATTGAAATAATGGGAAACAAATACAGATAAACAACTAGACATAGAAAAAAAAAACCTCCAAATCCAACTAGGAACTCTTCAAAATAAAATGGAGAACCTAGAGGTAGCAGAGCAACCACAACTTGAAGAATGATCTCTCTGTCACAAGATTCAGAAGGTAGTGAGAGTAGAAGAAAAAATATGGTGTCTCAAATATCAAAGTATTTGGCTCCATTGTGGGTATAAAAACACCTCTTATTTCCCCCATCAAGCCAAGGTGAGAAATCAAAGGAATAATAAGGAAATCAAACTAGAAGATGGGACTCTTCTTGTAGTGGGGATTTCTCCCCTACTACATGCAAAAGCACCTACCCTAGATCAATCAAATCATAAGGTAGAGTTCATGGTGCAAAGGATTTCTCAACTTCGAATTGAAATAATAAACAATAAAAACAATAACAATATTTTTTATTTTTTCAGTTATATTCTAGTAACTAATGAAAAAAAAGCAATCATACTTTTCTGTAATGTGGGTCATTGTAGTCGTCCGAGGAAATGGTCCATCGACTCCACGGTATGGTTCTCCAATCGTCTCCATTAATGGTTTTCAAAACAGAGAATGGATCAACAAGAGTATGGAGAAAACTCAACATACACCATGGGAAATGGTATGGGGACAGTATGGGAGCAAGGGCGAAAGGTGAAAAGCAATGTAATGTTGTGTAAATGAACAAAAGTTGTTGTGGGAAGACACTCACAATGTATTTATAGGATGATCCACATTTTTTTGACCCATGGTGTTTTATTGTCCATGGTATTTGTCCATGTTTTTTTACCTATTCTCATTTTAGGGTTTATTGGTCCTTTTTGGAGAGAGTGGGGATAAATCACAATAAATGCTCAACTTCCCTTCATTTATGGGGGAAGGAATAATAATATTTTGGACCATATTTGGTGGAATTTTAGTTGTGAAGGTCAAAATGGAGGAAATAATGGTGGGAATATGATGTATGATTATGGTTTGGACCATAGAGAGCTAGGTGAACAATTTTTGGTTTTAACGGATTTCTCGCTGATGTGTGAGGGAAGGAGCTCATCGTATGGTCGATAAATATCATAGGATGAAGGAAGAAATGGTGATAAAGGTGGAGATACTGGAGAGGACTGCAAAGGAGGGGATTCTCCTCATTCGAACTGCAGTGGCTTTTGGTTTGCATTTCTTCTCAAAAATGGATGAGATACACATAATCTCAAACACGTATATGGACAAGGCGGACGTACCCACTCTCATAACAATGTCTCAATATAAAAAAAAATGGGGATCAATGCTCAAATAATGGGAGTCAATCAATACATATATATAATTGGTAGTACATAATGGTGGCCTCAGTGGGAGGCTGAATACAAATGTTGATTTGAAGAACTGGTACATAGGAACAATGGCATTCTCATAGAATGCAATATCATAACAATTGATGCTCTACTAGATCTGGAGAGGTGCGCATCTGTATGGACTAGATGGCTAAGAGTCGAAACCTATGAGGTACAATAAATAGCATCAAGTACTGTAGATACACAAAAGCATGACACTAAGGGGCTTACGAACACTATCGCCAACGCATCCCAAAAATCACAAGGGACATGAAACTGTATGGGTCCCCAAAAATAGACTCACCAATGTGTTAGAGTCAAGTTACAACAACGGTATTCGACCAAATAATGAATTAACCAATACCCTGTATGAATCTCAATGGTGCGATAGTGAAGTTGAATTCGAGCAAATGAGACACAAACAACCCAAAAGTCACTAAGGACTCCTTTCAAGTGGTCCAAGGAACTCATCAATAAGGTGGATGAAACCAGGACACAAGGACCTCTGGGTCTATCCTCTAGAATAGATGTGTTGACGTCGATAGAGGGACACATGCAACTACCAAGGAAATGAGGTTTCTTTGATAGAAGCACAAGGGGGATAACCAAATATATGGAACAATACTGGGATTGAGGCACTGAATTGGGAATAGGGGCAGGGGAGTATAGGGGATTCAAACTTCCTTTGTTCAAAGTATGATGGTAGGGATGACATGGAAGCAGATGACACCAACTCATGGGGAGCTGTGAAACCAGGGAAATAACTGCAATGGGAGATGCTTGGAGGAAGTAACTGGACTAGTGATATCCAGGGGATCCAAGGGAGACTCGTCATAGATTACTTTGAACAAAGGCGACCCAATGGGGGGATCCTTCCTTAATGTGAGACAATATGTGATATGTGTGGGCGCTTAGAGGCACCCTTTGGGATTTCTTCATAGTTTAAGGAGATCGAAGAAGCGATGGAAGTATGCTCAATATGACACTATCTTGTGGATTTTTGTCGATACCGAGACGGTGAATGCTCGATGGTGTTTTCATGTTTAGAGAGTCTATAATCAGAAAGAAGACTCTAGTGGGTATATTTTTCATGTAATAGTATCCTAACTCTAAAAAGGGATAAAAGTTTAAAAAGGAGAGCTCTCCTAGCCTAAAGGGGTAGAGAGAATTATTTTCTGTAGGTAGTCCAACCAGGCCGAAAAAGGTTAAACCTATACTGATTAGACAACCATTCAAATACTTTTACGAGCATGAAAGAAACCAAGTTTTCTCAATGATATTTTCTTTATGAGAGCATTGGAAAAGAGCTTAAATACAACCCATAATGATCTTTTTCATAATTTATGGTCCCAATGTCCAACAAAGCATAAAAGGATACAAAGGGAAGCGTTCCTAGCTTGAGGGTGCTAGGGTGGTACTTTTATTTAAATAGTCTATGTAGTTCAAAAAATGAGATAAACGAGGCCACAAAGATGCCCTTTCAAATACTTTAACGAGCGTGAAAGGAATCAAGCGTGTTCAACAATATTTTCATTCTTTTAGGAGTCAGAACAGAGCTTAACATAAACTCTGTAATTGTTAGTCAAGCAAGGAGGAAGTGTTCGATGTACCAAAAGGGAGTGATGTGGTGATCATGGCTAAGATAAATAACAATGGAATATTGGTGGGGACTCCTTGTGATACGATGGATGGTGGTCAAATAAGGCCAAGTTTGCAGTATGGATGGAGCAGATGGCTCATGGACATGCCAATACATGAATATTTTGATTTGAGTGGTGGCACACAAATCAAGGTGACTCCAGGAAATGGCCTGGAACATCAGTAGGGAGGGAGGCATTATAGTAGGTCATTTGTTCACCTGGCATCTATTTTCATAGTGGTGGAAGCTTCTGATCCTCATAGAGGATAATCCATATGTGAGCATGGAATACTAGGGAGCTCCGAAGATACCTCAACCTCCAGGACAGGTTTGGTGACCTAATGATACATATACATGATGTTTTGTGGTTGCATACATATATAGTTTACTAACATAGTGGTAGCTAGGTCATGTGTGTGATAGATACCGATGACATATTGTGTGCATGTGCAGACATGGGACCACACCCTCCAACAGGGTACCAGCAGTGCAGGTGTAGGAAGCGGCGGAGTGAGAAATTGGACTCGCTGCGGATGGACATGGAGTGGTTACTGGAGGGAGTCACCGACAATGGGTGGCAGTACCTAGACGATGATCTTATCGTTGTGTGCTATAGGGCTCCTATGGAGTGGATCTATCTCATGAGGAGGATCACAGTTGCTGCTGAGCATGTCAGAGCAATGGCACAGGGTGACGTGCCGATGGAGGAGGAGAGATCTGATCAGGAGGAGGAGGACACTAAGGATGACACAGAGTTCGAGGAGGATGACTCCAACTAACAGCTTATGAAGCTACCCTCAATGCATTTGAGCATGGGGAATTTTGTATGATGTATATGACAAGAAAGCATGTGGTGCTTCTCTTTTTGTACTGAACATGATATTTATGATATATATGCATGTGGATGCACTTTTTTGTATTTTTATGGGTTTTTATGAGTCTCTTTTTATGATTATGCCTATATGATGTATATGACATAGGTATGCACGATTATATGATGATGCATGATGTCGTTTATTTTTTATATGCGGTGATTGATGCACCACTCTAGAACATCATTAGCCATTTGGTATGCTACACTATTGAGACTTATGGGAACATGCATGAATGAAATGGATTTGAAATGTCTAACTAAGTGTCTAGTGTGTAGGAACTTTCTAAAGAGGCACAGATCACGTACCCAGTAGCAGTTGTTCAATTGGGAGACTAGCAGTTGGGAGTCTAGGAAGACATCAAGATGACGAATACCCAAGTGAACGGCGGCGGTTAGGAGATCAGTGACACCAGCGTACTCAGCCTAGATGTTGGTAGCAATAGCAACACACATTTTTTTGACATGTATCAACTCATGTGACGGGGAATAAATGACCCATGTAGCCAAGGAAATATTGGGAGACCATCTACTTTCTCCATTAGCAAAATTGACATAGCGAGACAAGGTAGGATCCATCTGGAACAACCAAGGAAACAAACTGTGAGACTCGTGGAAAAAAATGATTCAAAACAGGAAAGAAAAACTATGATACAAGGGTATGCAAGGTGTTCAACTTAGGCGTAAAATATCTTGAGGTAGAACCCATTGCAGGGATTCTTCAAGAGGCGACCATCGGAGTCATCAAGGAGGTATTCCCCCTTGTTGAAGCATTTATGAATGACATACAAGCCATACCACATGGGTTCAAACTTCTTGTTTCCAGTCTTATCATGGGCTTGGTCATAGATGAGGACGAGTTCCCCCTTGCTAAATGTGCGTGGGTGGACGTGGGATTCATAAAGGGACTTCGACCGGGTATTTTTCGCTTCAATCATTTGGAGAGAAGCGCGACGGTGCTCATTTGTTTGTTCAAGCATAAGTAGGCATTGTTCTAACAGTGGAGTATCGGTTAGAAGTTCGGTGGCAAAGCAGAATGACGGAATATGGAATTCGATGGGAAGAATCGATTCCACACACTGGACTAAGTGAAATGGGGTAAAAATGATGGTGGTTTTATTCGTTGTCTGGTAGGCCCAGAGGGTGGAAAAGAGTAAGTAGTGCCAGCTAGAATTGTGTTTGTTCAGCATTTTTTGGAGCATGGTTTTTAGGATCTTGTTGACAGCCTCAACTTGGTCATTTCCTTGAGGGTAATAAGCAGAGCAATACTGGTGTTCAAATTTCAACATGGCAGAGAGCTCTGTCCAAACATCATCCTTGAAATGAGAACCATGGTCTGAGCATAACTGTTGGGGGACACCAAAATGAGCAATAACGTGGTTGAAAAAAGAACAACGTTACAGTATCGGCCTTATAGTTGAAGGTAGGCATGGATTCGTCCCATTTGGTGAAATAATCAACAGCCACAATGATGTATTTATGGTCATCAACCGAATGAGGGTTACAGGTCATGAAGTCAATCACCCATTTGCAGAAGGGACTGACTGTGACGATAGGATGTAACGGCGTCGGAGGTGTCCTTGCTTTTGGGGCAAAGATTTGGAAGTTATGGCAGTCTTTGACTGCATGGATGCAATAAGCAAAGATGGTGGGCAAAAAATAACCAGTGCAAAGGATATTTTGAGCAGTAGAAAAACCAGAGAGGTGGCCACCATAGGCTCCACTATAACAGTCATTCAAGACTTGTTCAGCTTCATCATGGGTGAGGCAACGACGTAGTATGGTGTTGACACTACGGCGGTACAAGACATCATCGATAAGGAGATATCCAGTAGCTTGGTGCCGGATGCAATGACAATATTCATAGATTAAATGGGACCCAAATTTTTGTGTGCGCAAGTAAAGTAGGATGCCCCCATACCATGGGTCTTCCGTAGAGACGACAAATAAGGATGCATCATGAAGATTAACTATGCACACTTGAGGGGGTTCAAGAAGATGTTATATTTGTGACATCGCTTGACGTAACTCGTCTAAATGTTGAGAACGCTTTCGATATCGAGTCATGAGCTCGTCTAAATAGACAAAGATAATATGAACGAGGTCATGGAAGTAAAAGGCCATGGCACGTTGAAAAGTGGCTCCAACATTTTTTAGGCCAAATGGCATGATAAGATACGCAAACGTGCCCCAAGGGGTAGTGAAAGCAGTTTTGTATTGATCTTCTTTATCGATCTAAATTTGCTTATAACTGAAAAAACCATCCATGAAGGAGAATACTTCATGACCGACGCAAGCGTCAATGATCTGGTCAATGAATGGAGTGGGGAAGTTGTCTTTAAGACAAGCCAAATTCAAGTCTCGGAAGTCAGTATAGATAAGAATGGTACCTTATTTTTTATTAATGGAAATAGGATTGGAAACCCAAGTGATATATGCAATAGGGTATATGAATCCTGCTTTACGCAGTTTCTCAATCTCAGCTTTGACGGCAGGGGCATTTAACGGGTGAATGGGTCATTGCTTTTGGTGAACAGAGGAAACATTAGGCCATATGTCGATGCAATGTTGAATGATAGATGGATCAATCCTAGGCATCTCAATATAGGACCAAGTGAAGATATCACGAAATTCCTTAAGAAAAAAAAGTGTTTTGTAGGAAGTGACTTCTTCAAGGTTGCAAGTAGCACCGAGCGTAATATTTTCAACTATCCTGGGTTTGGTTGAGATATTGACTTTAATGGTTGGTGAAATGTTTGCCATGTTGCCCTCTTCAAAGGTGTCAGGTTCTAGGATTGGGTTTTTAAACCAATCAATACTTCCATGGATGAAGTCTTTCACTTCAACTGAGAATTGGTCTGACGATGAAGAAGGCTCATCATGGATGGAGAAGGATCGATGGTGCAAATCATCCCAAGGATATTTAGGAGTCGAAAGAGATTCAAGGATCTACTCATCATTATGGAAGTAGCATGTGGATATATCGGATGGATCTTCTACGACTACTGAGGGGGAAGGACTACTAGAGGTTGATATCGTGTAAATGGTGTTTGTGGAGTCCAAAGAAGAGTTCGAAGTGTGGATCTCCTTAAGGATGGTTATGTCGGACTCACGGGAGTGCTTTCGAAGGTCACTAAGGAGAGACTGGTACTCGAGAAAGTTTGGGAAATGGTGGGAATAATGACCATATAGGCCACAAATTGTACATGAATAGTTGGTTCATAGCAATTTTATTTAACCATTGGTATGGTTGGTACGTTAACAATTGGAGCATCGTCGATCTCTACTATAGTGCGTATGTGGGTGCAAAGGATCGACAAGTCAAGACAGATTTATGTCGCATGGGCTTGGACATCACATAAATCACATGTAGGAGGAGGATGTGGTTCTATCGTATCTTTGGGCATCTTTCCCTTAGTCTTCACGGGAGGATGAGGGGTAGAAGTAGCGTCGAAAATAGTCGTTTGCGTACTAGGAGGGGGTGTGACACTGTATCAATAGGTTGGATATGATTTAAAATAATCTATGGGGTCGGGGAAGGGTGGGTGGATTAAGGTACCGCACAAGAATACCCAAAGTGAAACCTAAAAGGTTGAGAGTATCCATGACTGGCTTGCTCACAATGCTAGAAGGTGGAAACAAGAACGGGATCGTGTGTATAGGGAATAAACCCCAATAATTCCTTGAGGGCTATGGTGGAGGTTGTGACTAAGGTTATGACGAGGTCAGAACGTTACCGAATGTGATAGTACATAGATATGATATGTCAGACTACAAAGGAAGGGGTGGTAAGGATAAGAAGGTGTCCGTAAAAGGAGAGTTGGCAAATAATCCTGGACGAACAGCGGACAAGGAAGGTATGGAATCACTTTCGATGGTAGTGTCGACAGTAGAGAGGACATGTTCTGGTGTGGTCGATCCCTTAGGGTCATCATATGTCAGTTGGTCGATGGCCATGATCTTCCCGTAATGGGGGAACCTCAAGAGTCAAAAGATGGTAGAGGAAAAGGCTTGCATTGCATACATATAACTACGTCCAAGGAGGAGTTTGTAATCGAGTTGGGCTTTGACAACCTCAATGTCAATTAACACAGTTTTACCATCCAACTCAACGGGGACATTCATGAGAACACCCTGGGGTTGAGCAGCATAACCATCGTAGGCACAAACGGCAGTGGTGGAAGGTTGAGGGTTGGGGATCCAAGTTTCTAACAAATAAAGGTTAACATAACGCAGGTGGACTCACCCTCATTGATGAATGACCAAATTCCGAATAATGACCAGAACTCAAAAGGTTATGAATGATGGAATTTGGGGTTCTCCTTGATCCAATTTGATAGTGATCAACCTAGAATCAGAGGGATCGACGACACCTAACGCATATAGAAAATATTAGCATTGTGAAGGAAAAGTTTTAAGGACTTCTAGAGCAGACATGGTTGAGGGAGATTGGGCCAAGTCGTCAACAATACTGTAATTAAAAGTGCCTCTAGCAGTGGGGTTGTTCGTGACGCGATGCAAAGGGAACCACGGTACTTTGGTAGTCCCATCCATGGGAGCTATCAAAAAATGTAATGAAATATCGAGAGGAGCGGAGGTAGATTCCACATAGGGGTTAACGATTTTCGTGGTGGATCCATATTGATTTCCTCAAGTCTGTAGGTTGACATCAAATGATAATGTCATAAGGTGATGGACACCAAGATCATCGAGTTGAGTTGCAGAAGTGTTTGCAATGGTTTTTGGTACCAAGGGTTGGGTTGCAACCATCCCTTGATTTGGTAAGGGGTTTTGTAGCACCATAGGCAGAGGACCTTGGGGTGTGGGATTTGGATGAGCCAGAAGCGGTCGCCTTGGGGTCACGTTGAGTATCGGTTTGTAGTAAATTGGGGACCCAATTCATATGGGGACATTAATGTATATAATGGCCATAAGTGTTACAAATGGTGTACAGATGGTTAATCTACAGCTGAGGGTTCTTCCCAGGTCTAGGTGGACACTGGGGATTATGTGCAGCAGGATTATATCCGTTGTTATTCAGAGGGTTGGGTTGTTGTCCACATCCTTGAGTTTGGTTGTTCCCCCGATTCATACCCCTAATTCGTATTCCATGCCCTTGTTGGTTATTGGGGGTGGATTGATCGGGAGGGTATCGTTGGGTGTAGACCTATCCTTGGGGAATAAGAGGAGTTGGGGCTGGAGCAGGTGTAGGTTGCACAAGAGGTGGATAATAGGCAGAAGCAGTTAGAGGGGAAGCAAAGCCTGCCGTCTAGCCATGACATGCAGGTACAAAGCAATTCAGCTCATGAACGTGAGGAATTGGTGTAGGAGATGCATAGGAAGGTGTGACTCCGGAATGATCCATTACGCGAGAAAATTTTGGGGCGAATCCTAGTTGGGAAACACTAGAGTTGTTATCGAAATGAGGTGGCGTCAAAGGAGATGCTGAGTAATGACGAGGATGTTGGGTAATAGATCCAATGACTCCATCAATTGCATGCGATGCTCCCATAATATCTCGACATGAGGATCCAACATGAGTAGCATCAGGTATAATGGTGTACAGATAACCTGATTGGGTGCAGATGAGAACAAATTGTTGTACCTTGAGGATGGTTTCCTCTTTAGTTTGTGGTCAATCTGATGCCATGTCCTTGATGATGGGGGGAAGTAAGAATTTAAGAAACCAGTCTAGGAAAATCCTATCATCTAGTTGGATCTTACACAATCTACGACGAAGACGCCATACATGGATATGATCCGTGATATGGGTAGTTTTGTTTTGTCTACAAGATAATAAGATTTCCACACCTCATCATAATGGATGAGTAACTGGAAGTACTGGAGGAACATCGAGGTTAATGAGGAAAATTCTGGATAGATGGAATGAGGAAGTTCGATATACCACTTTGATGCAACACTTGTGAGTTTGCACCAGAATAACCACAATCAGATAGAGTCATCCACTATGTTGTTGGATGAACACCATGTAAAATGACATGAGTTTTGGGGCTCTTTTCCCGCCTTTCCTTCAAACTTAGGAATGTCTGAAGGGATTTTGGTACGCATGGAAGGCCATCATGGGTTACGACGGTGTTGCTGCTACAACTACTTCCCCGAAAAAAATTACATTTTAGGGGCCCTCCTTCCATTTTATTTTATTTTTTAAGCACGCTTACACTTGTTTCCCAACTCAGATAAGCCCCCCTACATACCTAGTTTTTCCTAAAATCTTAAGCATAAGAATTTTCCTAAGCTTGAAATGTCATTTTGGTAAAAAATCCTTAGGCGCGACCTTGGAAACATGCCTTACATAAAAGGTGCTCTTTCGATTTCAAATCAATGGCTGAGAATCACTCTGACATAGATCAACAGTCCAAGAAATGGCAGAAGGGGAAAAGATCAAGTTTCAGTTGTGAAAAGTTAAAGTTCTGCTTTCTGCTTTCCGCGGATTGAGATTCGACAGCCCAAAAGGTTTTCACACAAATAAATGGTTAGGAAAAGGCAGAAGCAGAAAGATTAAGTTGAAACTTTGTGAAAGATTGACTTTCCACGTTTCGATTCCCGCTTTCCGGAAGGGAAGAAGTGGAAAGGCAGAGCCAGAAAATCCAAAGTTTAATTTCGGAAAAGATTGACTTTCTCCTTTCTGGAAGGGTGGAAGCAGAAAGGCGGAGGTGGGAAGAAAGAATTTTAACTTGTTAAAATTGGAGAGCCCGATTTTTGCTTTCCGAAAGGGCGAAAGCAGAAAATTGGAAGCGGAAAGATCAGAGTTTGTTCATGAAAAAGTTAGATTCCCTCCTTCCTCTTTCCACAGTTTCATATCGACGGTCCAAAATCGCTTCGACATAGATCAATGGTCCGAAAAGGAAGAAACAGAAAGTTAGAAGTTTAACCTTGAAAAAGTTGGAAACCCGTGATCCACATGGATCAACGGTCCAGAAAGATTCCGCATAATATCGATGGTGTAGAAAGGTTGTCGCGGAAATCCAAATCGAGGAAGTTAGAATTTAAATTTGGTGAATTTGCAGCCCACAACTTTGATATCAAATCAACAATCTAGGGAAAAGCAGAAAGGAGCTTGCTGAGCCACATGATATAGCAATTCAAATCAAACCCGATCCATCTTTGAGATGATCTGAGTCGTCCAACCTCTATTTTTTTTACTGTGAACCATTAAGGAAACTAAGATATCTTCCTCTCGAAGCTTAAACTAAAATAAAATTTCTTGCATAACAGGGCGCTGGTCATTATTTGTTTTCTATTTAGTAATCGTTGCATATCATTAAATTGAAATACTATGAATTATGGTTGTTTCCAGATCAGATATATCTCTCACGATGTTTTGTTTATATATCACAGGTATTATTGTTCGCAAAGTTACGGGCGATTGTGAGATCGAGTAAAGATTGCATCTTTGGATGGCTGAGATTCATGGCAAATCAAGATCTATCATCCTGAATCTTTTTTTCGTTGTTTTAACATGCAAGGAGAAATAAATGTCTCAGATTGGTGGAATATGGTAGGACCTACACTTTTCAATGGCCAAGATAAAAGGTGGAATTAGATCTATCGTGGAGGTGAATTCTGTTCATTCAACATGCTCATGGAAAATAACTTTTGAAATCTGCAGCATTGGTTAAAGGGTTACATCTTTCAATGGCTGAGATTAGGGTTTGATCTAGATCAATGATTGAGGTTGATTTTGTAGCCAGAACATGCACGACGGTTAAAATATTTTGGGTCTATGAAATATTGTAAGCCTCGCACCTTTGAACGACGGAGATAAGATCTACGGACTAAGTGGATTTCACAATGAGAACATGCACGGCGGTTAAAATATTTCAGGTTTGCGAAATCTTGTAGACCCTACACCTTTGAACGACGAAGATCTTGGCCGAGAAATATCTACGGACCAGATTCATTTCGCAATGAGAACATGCATGAAGATTAGCAGGATTAAGGACTGAGAAATTGGGTAAGGTCCACATCGTTGGATGGTTAAGATTTATCGAAGATCAATATCTACAGCTGAGGTTTATTTCACAGTTTAAAGATGCGAGGAGAAATAAAAATCCAGGCTGTGAAATAAAGATAAAGAGTGGATGGAATTAACGGTGTAGATTTCATCCGAGAAAGATCTAAGGTTCAAAATCATTTCCCACGGGAGACATGCTCACTCTGAGTTTGGAGATGGATTTGTGAAATTGGTTGAAATAAAATAAGATCAATGGCTTAGGAGAGGCTGTATCCAGATCCATGGTCACAATTTAATTTCAGATGATTCTGCCAGGTGGTGTGAATACGAAGGTTGGGAATCTCTAGGGTGATAGACAGAGATTGTAATAAATAAGGGTGTAGAGCACCATAGAAGGGAATTTTATTTGATGAAAAGAAGGTTGTACTATTTTGTAAAAGAGCTAACTCTTTGCTAATAAGAAAGATCATTTTGCTGGAACAACGTCCTGCACAAAGATTTACTTGGAATGTGTGGAATGCATACTGTAGAACTATTTCTTCTTGCTCCTGTACATCATACAGTGAGATTGTTCTAACCTCCTAGAACTATTTCCTTGGTCATGAATGGTTTGTTATTTGTATAAATGTCTGTGTTGACAAGGTAATAAATGGTTTAGTTATATCAGAGCTATCTTTGGTATTCTTTCTACTGTGAATGTGATTATTGTGTTGGTACAGCTATCTGTTAGAATTTTATGAACATTTACAGTATATTACTCTGAACTCTAAATTTTCTCCTTGGAAAGGGATAGAATAGTTTAGTTTTAGACCTACATTTGGCTTAGGCATTTGCATTTAATTCTTTAAACAAAATCATATAAACGATGGACTGGGTCGTAACCAGTAAAATATTTAAAGAAATTAATCTATGATAGCTGGAACCGTAAACTGGATGGATTCCCCACACCAAACGGTGGACTATCTAATTGGATTGCTTACCGGGGAGAATCCCTACTGTCTATTACCTGGAATTTTTCCAGGCATCAACAAATTTGGCACTAGAAGGAGGGAAGCTAGTGCCTGACTAGTAGAGGAAATCCATTTTTCAGAGAAGATTACACTAGAACAACATCAGAAAATACATTCCCTGAAGATATTTTTCCTGAATTTAAAAAACAAGAACATACAGGTTCTCTCAAAGAAGAATCGGAAAGTTTGTATGTTGTCTTGTTTGAGGAAGTAGATCAGTTTAGGAGACATACAAGATCCTACGTCAAGAAAATTGGGGGGTTAAAAGTTATTCCCAAGTTACCTAGAAGGCAGGATTCCAAGAAAGTAGCCTCATACATTAAGGATTCAATTCTTGTGGAAAATTTGGAAGAAATGGTAGATCTATCCATCCAAGAAATTGTTCAGCCTCAGGATCAATTAGATCCATAATCCCCTGTAGTTTATGTTTTCTTTCAATCTCCACGTCGAATCATAGTTGTTGTTAATCAGCCCGCATGGAGAGAAAGAACGCCACTCAACTTGGTTGCTCCATTGCATTATATAACTAAACACCCAAAAAGAGTGTTACCAAAATTTGATCCTAGAAAGGGTGTTTCTACTAAAGATCACTTAAAAAATTTTATATGGCTTTGAATCTTTTAAATGTTGACCATGAAGATGTTGTTTGCAGACTTTTTCCATATACTTTTGAACCTAAATCATCTTCATGGTACTTTAGTTTGCAAGCTAATTCAATAGTAAATTGGGATGGTTTTGAAAAGGCATTCCTAGGTAAATTTGGCGACCAGAAAACTATAGACACTCTTGTGAAAGAATTATTGTCTATGAGGATGGAAAAGGAAGAAAAGGTCCAAGACTTTAATCATAGATTCACCACTTTATTGAATAGCTTTAGTTCTACAACAAAACCAGCTAATGAGTCTCTAATAGAATATTATACTACAACACTTGATCCACCAATAGCAATGTTTGTAAAAAGGCTGGTAAAGCTACATTGGTAGAAAACTATGAAGAATCCAAGAAAGTAGAGGTAGATCTGGATAGTATAGCAAATAATACTCTAGAACCTGAGTTGAACCATACCACAAAAAAGGCCTTCGTTGTTAACTAATCCCAAAGAAGAACACTCTAATGAGCTAGAAAATGTGGTGAAAATGGTGCATAAATTGTCAAACAAAATAGTAGACATGGAAAAGGATAGAGTTAGTTCTTACATAAATCCATTCAACCCTTATTACAAAAAAAAGGAAGAGAGTAGACATCCCCAACCACCTGTGCATAATTCTATTGTTTTAAATTTTGACGAAGTAGGCATGGATCAATTTTGTACTTTTCACCAAGAACGTCATTCTGAAAAAAGATGTCCACAATGAATTAATTCAATGACTTTGGTTATGAATAAATTGTTAGATACCCGGTTGGCATATCCTGAAGAAGAGGAATATCAAAGTAATGATCCAGAAGAAACAAATGAAGAAACCACTATGGTACTATGGGATTGGGCACCTACTTTGCGGCTAAGTGAAGATGAACCTATTGAGGAAATTCAAGTGTCATCAATAAATGTTACAACCAGAAGTAAAGGGCCAGTAGTGGATGAAAGTCTAATACTACCTAAAGTACAGAAGATGAAAGAAAACATGAAGAAAATTCTCAGTACTACTCAAACACCACCTAATCCTAATCTGGTAAATACAAAAGAGACAATCCCAGTGGTTAACAAACCAATGAAGACAGTGATAAATCAATCAGAAGGTACTGGAAAAGGTTTGGTAGAACATGATATGGGGTATGATATTGTATAGGATATTAAGAAAAGGAGGAAACTCCTAGAAGCTTTTGATCCACATCCCAGCAGTATCCCAGAAGCCATGGAATCTGATGAAGAAGTAAATAAAGCAAGCATGGGAGGAAAGTCTAAATCTCGGACTTTACCTTTCCTATTATCATTTGAAAATTTTAATCATAATGTACATAATTGTTTGGTATATTATGGGGATTAATCAAATGTTATGCCACTTTCAATATGTAAAAGGATTAATGGCCAACCCACAACATCTCCATCTCAAATAATTCAACTAGACAGATATGCTGTTAAAGTCATAGGGGAAATGAAAGATGTTTTGATTCATTTGTCTGCAGATCCTAGAGCTTGTCAGTTTATAGATATTATGGTGGTATATATACCGGAAGCTTATGGGTTAATATTAAGTAGAGACTGGTCAATGAAACTAAATGGTTACTTTGCAACCAAGTGGTCTCACATGTGGCTGCCATACAATAATAGTCAAAACCAAATTAAGATATTGAGGGAACCACACATGAAACATAATGTAACTTAGTTAGAAGGGAAGAATGAACCTGTGAACTTCTTGTCTTCAGTTTTGGGAAATTAAGTTTTGGAGCTTGAACCAGGAAATTACCAAGCCAAACAAGTCAGTCCGGAATCAAATAGGCAGTCTGAACTCCTTCAATTCTCACGGGATGATGATATTGATTGTAATATAGTCAAATCAGTGACTAACATAGGAGATGATACCAACCAGGTAGAGTTAGAGGACATATTTTGGTTTATGTATTTTGATGGTTCTAAAACCCAAGAGGGATCAGGGGTAGGTTGCATCCTGATTGATCCAGATAAGAATAAACACTTTCTCTCTTATAGACTAGAGTTCGAATGCACAAATAATATTGTTGAGTATGAAGCTCTAGTTCTAGGCCTGAAGAAAGCCATTGGGTTAGAAGTAAAAAATTTGAAAGTTTTTGGTGATTCTGACATAGTTGTTAGACAAGTAAGAAACACCTTGCATTGTTTGTCTCCACATCTGAAAGGGTACCAGTCAGAGGTATGAAATTTGATTATGCACTTCAATGCTTTCAATATAAATGAAGCACCTAGATTGCAAAACGTTGCAGCTGATTTATTAGCTACTTCTGCATCTGGATTAATACCAACTAATAACAAGTGTTATATTCAATTGATTTTCAGGCCATCAGTACCTGACAATGTTACAAACCTGAGGTTATTCGATGACGATGGGCAGATCATCAATTTTTTGATGAATGAAGAATATTTTAAAGAATCAATAATTGATGAAGAAGAACATTTGTCAGGTTTACAAAATGAAGATGTAGTTGAGGGAAATTTCATGCCTAAAGCAATGAGAACCATCAATGGGATGTTTGATTTGCAAAGTAAATTCTAGAAACCAACCAATGTGAAGATGAATAGTTCATCAATGGAGCACGAAAAGGTCAATCTGGGATCAGAAGCTGAACCCAAATATGTCAATTTGGGAAAATGTTGCTCGCATGGAGAAAGATGTAAGTTCATCTAGTTGTTTCAACAATATAAAGACATATTTTCTTGGGCATATGGATATATCAATACTTATGACACTCACATCATCCAACATATTATTCCCATCAAAACAGGGGAAAAATCGTTTCAGTAACAACTTAGAAAGATGCATCCAAAGTTAGAACCTCTGATCCAAAATGAAGTAAAGAAGTTACTGGACCCAAAGATCATCTTTAAGGTTCGATATTCTGAATGGGTGGTCAATCTAGTCCCAGTGAGAAAAAATTTAGGAGAAATAAGGTTGTGTGTTGACTTCAGGAACTTAAACAGAGCATCAGATAAAGACAACTATCTGGTTCCACCAATGGAACAGATTTTACAAATGGTTTCATGCTAAAAAATGTTCTCCCTATTAGATGGATTTTTAGGTTATAATCAAGTGTTAGTGGCCGAACAAGACCGACTAAAGACAGCATTTCATACAAAGTGGGGAACATTTGCTTATAGAAGAATGCCTTTTGGCCTCATGAACGTCAGAGCCACATTTCAGAGGACCATGGAAATTGCATACAGAGGTTTAAGTGGCCACCGTGTAGTAGTGTACTTAGATGATGTAACAGTTTTCTCCAAGAGAAGAGAAGACCATGCTTTTCACTTGAAACAGATTTTTGACCGCTGTAGAAAATATGGTATATCTCTGAACCCAAAGAAGAGCATCTTTGCAGTTCTTAAAGGAAATTTGTTAGGACACATCATCTCAAGGAAGGGAATATCAATAGATCCATAGAGATTTGAGGTTATAACTCAGATTCCCATGCCCCATAATAAGAAAGCTATGAAATCACTCATGGGAACAATAAATTCTGTTCAAAGGTTTGTCCCTAGTTTTGCTCAAATGTGAAACCTCTGCAGCAAATGGTGAAGCAAAGTGTACATTCCAAGTGGACTGGCATTGAGAAAGTTGCCTTTAAAGATATCAAAACAACAATAGCTCATGCACCTTCTTTGAGGAGTCTAGACTTTGAAAAGGAATTTATTTTATATACATTTGCTTCAGACAACTCTCTCCCAGCAATGCATACGCATAAAGGCGAATTGGGAGATGAGTACCCAATATCATTCATGAGCACTAGATTACAAGGGGCTGAATTGAATTACCCAGCCATGGAGAAGCAAGCATATGTATTTTTCAAGGACACAAAACAATTCAGACCCTATATTTTAAAAAATAGAACAAAAGTTGTAGTCCCTCACCCAATTGTTAGGTCTCTTTTTGTGTAGAAAGAATTGGGTGAGCGAAGAGGGAATTGGGTGACTGCCCTACAAGAGTATGACCTGGAATTCAAACCAGCTACCATCATCAAAGGTCAAGGGTTATGCAAGTTGATAGAAGAAAATCACACTGATAAAGATTCTGAGTGGGAGAATGAAGCTGAAGTGAACTTGAATGATGTATGTCCTATATTTACTACCCCCGAATCTTGGTACATAGATCTGGTGTACTATCTTCAACAAGGATATCTACCAGAGAATTGGAACTCCAAGAAGAGAAGGGAACTTCATTTGAAGTCAACTTCCTATCAAATAATGGATGGAGTGCTCTTCAGAAAAAATTATGATGGAGTTTTTCTCAGATGTCTAGAAAGAGAGGATGAATACAAAATAGTCAAAGAATTGAATGATGGACCAGAGGGAGGACATTATTCTAGGCATGCAACGGCTCATAAGATACTCAGAGCTAGATATTACTAGCCAACTTTGTTTATAGATGCCCATGCATATGCAAGAAAATGTGATGTATGTCAAAGAAGTGGTGGCAAATTGTCAAAAGCAGCGGCATCGCTACAACCTGTTACTATTTCAGGTCCATTCGAACAGTGGGGCATATATGTTATGGGAGAAATCAATTTGAATTCTTCATTACAACATCGATATATCCTTACTGCTATAGATTATTTCACACGATAGTTTGAAGTGATTCCATTGCGCAAAGTGAACGAGGATGCGGTCATCAACTTCCTCCAAGAGAATATTATGACCAGGTATGGAGTTCCAATTTCCCTCGTGTTTGATAATGCATATTATTTCTCATTTGTTAAAATAATTGAGTTTAAAAGGGAATTAATTTACATTACTCAGCTAATTATTATCCTCAAGGAAATGGTTTAGCATAATCAACAAATAAGAACCTTGTCTGGATCTTGAAGAAGTTCGTTATTGAAACTTAGAGAAATTAACACTCAGCCCTTCCAAATGCACTATGGGCAGACAGGGTCACTCCAAAGAACTCCTTAGGAGTGTCTCCCTATACTCTGGTATATGGAAAAGAATTTATTTTTCCCCCAAACATTCTTCTCCCATCTTTGCAGTTAGCTCAATCCTCAAGGGGTTCTAGTAGCGAAGTTTTACAAGCATGAATTGACACTTTGTTAAAATTGGAGGAATAATGGCAAAAGGCTAAGGATAATTTCAATCAACATCAAGTTATCATCAAAAGATGGTTCGACAAAAGAAAAAATCTAGTAGAAGAAACTTTGATGTAGGAGATCTAGTTTTGAAATGGGATAATCTGCATGCAGAAAAGGGAAAACACAAAAAGTTCCAACATTTATGGATTGGCCCTTATCTAATCACTGAAAAAGTTAGGCCCTGCAACTTACAAATTGCAAGATTTACAAGGACAGGAAGAGGGTCTTCCTGTAAATGGCCTTTTTCTTAAACATTACTTTACCTAGGATCTAGAAACCCTTTGTACATAAATAAACTTGATTTTATTGATTTTTTTTCCATTTTGTTTATTTTCCTGTTTGTTTCACCTTATTTCATAGCCTTAGTTTGTTTTCTTTTAATAAACTAGCTCAATTTTTGGTGCTTGGAAATATAGGCATCTGATTAAACTCAAAATCTTTGGATGTCAGTAATTGCTTATGGGAAATAGAAAATGGTAAAGTTCAATCATAATGAGATTCTTTAACTATTGACAGACGATGGAAAGGGAATCTAGTCTTCAAGCCCACATTAGAATCATTATAACCCCTATGAAATAACCAAAACTCGTGAGGTTTGGAGTACTATCTTGGGGTTTCATCCATTCTCACATTAATACCTGTTTAAGGAATATTATCATGATGGACCCATGGAAAGGAAGTAGGTCTGATAGATGTATGGTATTCAAAATGATCCCATTGCTACAAATCAAAGAGGCCAAAAGGCTTAGATTGAAAAGTCATTTTCTAAAATATTTAGTCTTCAATAAATAAATAAATGGTGTTGAAGAAATAAATCATCAGAACAAAAGGGATGTCAAAACAACAAATATCAACAAGGTTCTTCTCCGTTCGTGAGCATGATGAGAAAACAAATTTGTCACTCACACAAAAGGACATTGTGGATGGAAGAACCTGTACCAAATTCTCAAAGAAAAAGAATAAATCAAGGAAGACTCAGAATACTTTTTCAGTCATAAAGAAAGCATCAAAATAATGCTTATAGAATGGGAATGAGGAACAAACAAATACATTTGTATTACTATGTTACGTTCCTGTGGAGGATTATCTGGTGGCAACTTAAATATAGGGGGTCAAATGAACTTAATACTCTAGCCCCAGGGAGTTATCAAGACACTGAACTCTTGGTTACCCTACTCCCAAAGAAATGGTATAAAATGTGATGCTTGAAAGTTGCATCTCTGAATAAATCGTGTTAAGGAAGTCTTAGGAAATACATTTAAGTAATCATTGAACAATCACAGTACAATACCATATGGCAATGTTGTTGTTCAAAGAAGATTTTTTCAGAGATCTGTGTTCACCAGCTAGTCGCCAATTTTTGTTGTTGTAACTGCTTCCCCAAAAAAATTACACTTTAGGGCCACTCCTTCCAATTTTTATTTGTTAAGCATGCTTACACTTGTTTCCAAACTCAAATAAGCTCCCCTGCATACCTAGTTTTTCCTAGAAGCTTGAGCAAAAGGATTTTCCTAAGCCTGAAAGGTTATTTTGGTAAAAAATCCTTAGGCGCGACTTTGGAAACATGCCTTACATAAAAGGTCCGCTTTTGATTTCATATCAACGGCTGGGAATCACTCCAACATAGATCAATGGTCCAGGAAATAGCGGAAGCGAAAAATATCAAGTTTCGGTTGTGAAAATCTGCTTTCTGCTTTCCGCTTTCCGCTTTCCGTAGATCGAGATTTGACGACGTAGAAGGTTTCCACACAAATCAACGGTTAGGAAAAGGCGAAAGAGAAAAAGCGGAAGCAGAAAGATTAAGTTGAAACTTCGTGAAAGATTGACTTTCCTCTTTCCAGAAGGGTGGAAGCGGAAAGGAAAAGGAGGAAAAGCCAAAGTTTAATTTCGGAAAAGATTGACTTTTTGCTTTCCGTTTTCCGCTTTCCGAGAGGGCAGAAACGAAAAGGCAGACGTAAAAAGATAGAATTTTAACTTGATAAAGTTGGCGAACCCAATTTCCACTTTCTAGAAGGGCAAAAGCAGAAATATTAGAGTATGCTCATGAAAAAGTTAGACTCCCGCCTTTTTCTTTCCGTAGTTTCAGATCGATAGTCCAGAATCGCTCTGACACAGATCAATGGTTTTGAAAGGTGAAGGCAGAAAGTTAGAAGTTTAACCTTGAAAAAGTTGGAAACCCACAATCCACATAGATCAACGGTCCAGAAATATTCCGCATAAGATCGATGGTGTGGAAAGGTTGTCGTGGAAATCCAAATTGCATAAGTTAGAATGTAAATTTGGCGAATCCCCAGCCTGCAAATTTGATCTCAAATCAATGGTCTAGGGAAAAGTGGAAAGGATCTTGTTGGGGCGCATGATCTAACGATTCAAATCAAACCTGATCCATCTTTGAGATGATCTAATTCATCCAACCTCGGTTTTTTTTTATTGTGAACCATTGGGGAAACTGAGAGATCTTCCTCTCAAAGCTTAAACTAAAATAAAATTGCTTGCATAATAGGGCACTGGTCATTATCTGTTTTCTGTTTAGTAATCGATGCATGTCATTAAATTGAAAAAATATGAATTATTGTTGTTTCCAGATCATATATATCTCTCACGATGTTTTCTTTGTATATCATAGGTATTATTGTTCGTCAAGTTAGGATGGGCGATTGCGAGATCGGGTAAATATTGCATCTTTGGATGGTTGAGATTCATGGCAGATCAAGATCTACGGTCCTGAAGATTTTTGTTGTTTTAACATGCAAGGAGAATTAAATGTCTCAGATTGGCAGAATGTGGTAGGACCTGCACTTTTCAATGGCAAAGATCAAATATGGAATGAGATCTACGGCGAAGGTGAATTCCCCTGATTCAACATGCTCATGGAAAATAAATTTTGAAATCTGTGGAATTGGTTAAAGGGTTGCACCTTTCAACGACTGAGATGAGGGTTTGATCTAGATCAACGATTAAGGTTGATTTCGTAGCTAGAACATGCACTATGGTTAAAATATTTTGGGTCTGCGAAATCTTGTAGACCCTGCACCTTTGAACGACGAAGATCTTGGCGAAGATAAGATCTACAAACCAGGTGGATTTCAAAATGAGACCATGCACGACATTTAAAATATTTTGGGTCTGTGAAATCTTGTAGACCCCATAGCTTTGAATGGTGGAGATCTTGGCAGAGAAAGATCTACGGACCAGGTTGATTTCACAATGAGAACATGTACGAAGATTAGCAAGATGAAGGACTGTGAAATCGGGTAGGGGCCACATCGTTGGATGGTTAATATTTCTCAAAGATCAAGATCTATGGCTGAGGTTTATTTTGCAGTTTAAAGATGCGAGGAGAAATAAAAATCCAGGCTGCAAAATATAGATAATGAGTGGATGGAATCAACGGTGTAGATTTCATCTGACAAAGATCTAAGGTTCAAAATCATTTTGCATGGGAGACATCCTCACTATGATTTTGGAGATGGATTTGTGAAATTGGTTGAAATAAAAGAAGATCAATGGCTTAGGAGAGGCCATATCTAGATCCATGGTCACAATTTGATTTCAAATGATTATGCTAGGTGGTGCGAATAAGAAGCTTGGGAATCTCTAGGGTGATAGACAGAGATTGTAATAAATAGGGGTGTCAAAGCACCATAGAAGGGACTTTTCATGGTGAAAAGAAGAATGGATTATTTTGTAAAAGTGATGACTCTTTGCTAATAAGAAGGATCATTTTGCTAGAACAAAGGATTGCACAGAGATTTACTTGGAATGTGTGGAATGCATTCTGTAGAACTATTTATTCTTGCTTCTGTACATCATACAGTGAGATTTTTTTAACCTCTTGGAACTGTTTCCTTGGTCATGAATGGTCTGTTGTCTGTATAAATGTCTGTGTTGATAGGGTAATAAATGGTTTAATTATATCAGACCTATATTTGGTATTATTTCTATTGTAAATGTGATTATTGTGTTGGTACAACTATATGTTAGACTTTTATGAACATTTACAGTATATTACTCTGAACTCTAAATTTGCTCCCTAGAAAGGGATAGAATAGTTTAGTTTTAGATCTAGATTAGACCTACATTTAGCTTAGGCATCTGCATTTCATTCTTTAAACAAAAGTCATATAAACGGTGGACTGGGCCATAGCCAGTAAAAGATTTAAAGAACTTAATCTATGGTAGCTGGAACCGTAAACCAGACAGATTCCCCACACCAAATGGTGGACTATCTAATTGGGATTGTTTACCCGGGAGAATCCCTACTGTCTGGTACCTGGGATTTTTCCAGGCATCAACATATGGATGGGTTCATATGTCAACCATGCCAAATCAGGAAAGTTGAGACTAGCCATGAATGGCAGACTAGAACCGGGACTAGGTCAGGAAGGGATAGCAACGGTACCGGTACCAGCAAGAATATAGTTCCCATGTGCAAATGGGGGTGGATAAGGCTAACTTCCAATAATAGGAGTAGTCAGTGGGATGGTAGGAATAGTTGGAATAGTATTAGAGGATCCAATTCCAATGTGCGTGAATAGTGGTATGGTAAGAACCATCGTGGATAGAGTGGTGCCACCACTAGTGGGTAGTGAACCAACGACAATGTGTTCAGTAGGGAGGGGGGGAGCACTAGGACCAGGACCTATAGGTTCAACAAAAGGGATACCTAGAATGATGGATAGAATAGACACAAGCCCATTATTAACCGTTCCCCCCGAAAGGGATTAGGAGGTGCACCAACCATGGGGCTATATGGGGCAATGAACAAGGTAGGTTTGGATTGATAGGAATCCAAATCGGACTCAGATGCAGTGTATGGCTCTGAAGGTGGTGAACTATGTTGAATATGGATATGATGATGATGATTCAAGAAACTGAACTAAAGGGTATGCCCCATAAGCCTATGTGAGTAGCATGGTCGAGCTATAATGACGTGATGGTGTGTTGTGTAATAAATGGAGGCGCAAGAGAGTAAAAAACAAGCTCGAAAACCCAACTACAATCGAGTGTGCAGACGGAGAGCGAAAAAATGGTGGCTCACAGGGCAAAAGGCAAGCTCTAAAACTTAAATGCAACAGCGTGTTACAACAGGCGAGTCTACAACAAAGTGTCCAGAAAGCCAACAAGCATCACTACCTAGAAATAAAATGACGCACTAGCCTATGGGGTATGAGTGCAAATAAACTCCTAGCTACAAGCTGGAGTCCCCTCACAAATTGTATCCTCTATGGGGTGATGAAATCCTAGTCAAACAATACGAAATGGAAGAGCAATAGGCTAAGAGAATCCCATTACCGAGAGGGACCTTGGGTACAAGAGCCATAGATAGAATGGAAACTAGGCTACCTCGTTCATGACACATCCAGAGTGATTTGCAGGCACTTCATCCCTTTGGCCCTCGACACTTGTTATGGTCCCGACATGCATGAGGAGGACTATGAAGGGTTAGCCTTTAGTACATAATGGAGTGTGGTATTCCACCATGACTTCCAGAACCCCTTCATTTTGGCTTACTCCCGTAGAGCGGGGGGCCTCTGAAAGACTAGTCATGACCATGTCAACAAGTACTAGAGGATTTTGGTACCCTAATGGAAAATAGCTATGTCTCGGATGTAAGTGACAAAGGGGTATTATTTGGATGCCTATCCCCAATGTCCTAACTTAACTACATATTGTTTTGGTCCTCAAATGAGGTTACAATGTTGGTTGTACTAAGTTAATTTGTCAGGATAGCTTGGGGTCATGAACCAAGTGTTAACTTTAGGGTGTGATATGTGTGCACAAGTGATGTGTGTGAACCCCAATGATCTCACAATCGAGACACAAATGTAGATAAATAACAGTAAATGCAAAATAACTAATTTCTACCAGAAATAAAATATACACAAGTAAATTATGAGTACATAAGGAACTGAATTGGGTGTAGGAAACACATAGGTGGTCTCAACTACCAATATCCACTAAGGGGATCACATACAAGAAAAATAGGACCACAAAACAAACCAGGGGGTTGTAAAGGTTCATATCTGGAGAGAAATAGGTCGGGGAGGGGTAGAACACAAACAAGGGGTTTGAAAAAAAGGTCTCAAACACCGAAAATGACTGAAAAACTGTAGGTCGTACCTGTCGAAGAAACAGGCCCGATTGAGTTTGCACAGAACTGACAAACATTTGCGATGGGACAGAAAATCAGCAAACAAATTCAAGTCACACAAAACAGAGGTTTTTGCTCATCAGATCACACAAAACTGGGTCACGGTATCGAATAGGATCCCTTTGGGAGCATGGACAGGTGCGATCTTCAGTTTTGGTCCAGGTTGCACTGATCAAGGCAGAAGGCGTGTCTAAGTCGTGCTTATCAGGCAGAAAGGTGTGAATTGGTCACAATTTTCTGCCTGATAGGTGCGATTCGGCCGAAGCTGAAGGTTATTTGGAAAAAATTGTCGGCTTGGGATGGGGGGGGCAGGCACTTAGGCAAGACTGGTTCAGATCTGTCGCAAGGGGGTCAAATCTATGACAGATAAAGGTACCCAACTAGAACAAACCAATAGAAATGCATGCTAAAACATAGATCTAAATGGATCGACCAAGCAGATTCTCCAAAACTGTAGTGGGGATTTCTCCCCTGCTATTGGAGTAGGGTCCCGCAGCTACAGAAGAAGCTGCTAATTTAGCGGAGAGATAAGTTTTGGTGGAAAGAAGATAAGACGGAGCTACGACGCCGTAGCACGTTTCCAACTACAGAGCAGAGCCGAAAACCATGACTTTTTGAGATAGGAAAGTCAAAGAAAGGCAACGGTACCTGAGCGGCCAAGAAAGGAGAGCTCACCCACTGCATTGAAGGCAGCGGTGGAAGACAGGAGGGCTCAGCAACCCTCATAAAGAAGAAGGAGCAACGAGGCTCAAGCATTGAAGACGAAGGACAGAAAAGAGAAGCGGCGCATAGTACCCATGGTCAGTGCCGGGAAGCA
>LPNX010947249.1:259098-270158 GCA_001517045.1 Pseudotsuga menziesii
CGAGTCTTACGCGTCGACACGAACAACGCTAGGTGCGCTAAGCCGCGGGAGGAGGGTATCGCAAGAAGGCGATACCGCACCGGCAGAGGAGCTGCGGTGCGTGATACCATAGGTTGAGGACTTAGCGTTGAGCAGGAGTTGCGTGTCGCATGGGGCGCAGCGATGCGGTAAGATTGGGAATATTGTGGAAAGGAGGAAGTTGTGCGACGGGAGAAGAATCTGCACGACGTGCGCAAGGGTAGAGACGCCATGGCTAGAAGGGCCACGAGTGGGGAATAGATCGCGCATCGCGAGCGGAAGATCATGCGACACGCAGGAAATAGATATCGCAGCTAGGAGAGCTGCGAGCCACCAGTAGGATTGCCACGGAACCTGGTCCAAGACGCTTGAGTCCTTGGCCAACCCATTAGAATCACTTCGGGTGAGACTTCAGGCCGCTGTGCGGTCTGTCGCCAAAAGGGCCAGTGAGCTAGGGGTGTTGTTGGTTGACTACAGTAAACCCGGGTCCGCCCATGCAATCAACAAATGGTTCCGTTGCCGGTTTGAACGACTGGGAGTTAATGTTCTGTTGGCATCCTACCAGAGAAGAGTTTCACCAGTGGCTGGATTCAGACTTAACGGAGTTTGCCAAGAAAGAAAATCGGAGTCCTAGACTAAGCACAGAGGACTGGTTGGAAAAACATATTGCTTCAGACATACATTCGATATTCTTTGCAACCTACGGAAACGAGCTTTACGACTGGTTATCAAAGTTGATAGATAGGAACACATTCAAGAAGAAAAGAACCATTGTCTGGACACTGGAGCTGATTCAGACCGTGCAGAACCTTGACAATCCCATTATGAGAGCAGTGGACTTCTGGCTGACAAGCGTGCTAGAAGGCTTTGTTACGGAATTTGCAGTTGACCAGAGAAAGAGCTTCAGCACAGCTGAACAATACTTCTTCAGAGGATATCGTGGTAAGTACCTAAGATCTCTAAACTTGTCCCTTAAGATGCTGCTATATGAAAAAGGAACAATGGATCTAGTCTCAGATGAATAAGTAAAGATAGTAATGTCACAAGAGTTTGAAAGTGATTTTGATGACATTGGACGCATACGTAGTGGAAAGAAGTATAAAGTAGATTTTAGCTCTCCTGTATTTGAAGACAGTTTAGACAGTATTAGACAACAGAGCCCTAGCACCACAGAAGAACCAGAGGGGGGTATTCCTTACCACCCCTATACCCCACAGAAACAGACAAGGACTCAGAATAACCCCGTAGGTACTCCATCTAGTAGTTCACAGACAATACCTACTCCCGCTACATCACCTTCACCTACACCTCTGAGTGGTAGTAACCCAGTCAGTCAGAACCCACCACAGAGAAATAGAATGGGAGATGACATGAAGCTACCTATTTTTAAGGGTACAGGAGCAGAAGACCCGGAACAGCATTGGTTCCTATGTGAAGCCATGTGGACCATTAAAACAATCAATGATGATAACCTTCACTTAGAGACAAAGCCTTGACATGGTACATAAAGTATACTACATTACCCAAGACACTTGCCCAGGTCAAGAACGCCATGATCAAAGAGTTTAAGAAACCTAAGTCTGAATCTCAGTGTATAACAGAGCTCAAGGATATTAAGCAGCTTCCATCAGAATCAGTATGGGACTTTGATCAGAAATTCAAATCCCTAATAGACCAAGTAAGCTTTGACTTTGCACCAGAGCAACATAAGGAATGGTTTATTGCAGCGCTGCTCCCTCACATCAGACTGCCACTAATGCAGCAGAAACTCACTACTCAAGATGAAGCGCTGGAGATGGCAATGAAACTAGAGGCTTCACCTCTAGCAGAGACTACCACAGGCATGACAACCCTACAGAACCAGTTGGCCAACCTCATGTTATAGATACACAAACTTAAGAAAGGGAAAGAGGTTATGCAAGACATATGGTGCATAAAGTGTAGAGTACAAGGCCATAGTAAAGACAACTGTCCAGTCTTCGCAGAATATTTAGCATCAGGGGCTCCTACCCCCTTACCACAAACACAAGGGCCATGGTGTGAAATATGTAAAACACAAGGACATCCGCCTCAGCAATGCCCTTTGCTTCAGAAGTATGTACAGACACCTAAGAACCTATACTGTGTCTTCTGCAAATCCGTCGGGCATGATGAACAGGACTGCCGAGCCTATGATCTCATGTTAGATAGAAAACATGATGTGTACAGAGTCCAATCAGAAACACCAGGTCCAGCAACAAGACCACAGCCGGATCAGGCTTACGGAGGCCATGCGGGAGGATTCAGTGGAGGAGGCTTTGCACGTGGAGAAGGCTTTGGCTGAGGAGGAGGTTTTGGCCAAGGTCGTGGGCCAATCACTTGTTATAATTGTGGAGTTGTAGGACATTATACTAGGGACTGTCAGAACCCCACCACCACTTGTAACTACTGCAAATCTTATGATCATACCATAGAAGAGTGTCCTATCCTGATAGCTAAGATCAAAGACCCTAAGCCAGTAGTACACCAGAACCTCCAGCTTATTGTTGTCGAACCGGAGGAATCAGAACCCAAAGTTAACATTATGACTCGGAGCGGTGCTTCCACCAGTGGGACATCGCAGGATCCCGAAAAGAACGCAAAACAGCCGGGGGTGCGCAGAGCTCCTAGTAAAGCAACACCATTTGACCTGCAAAAGAACAAAGAGACACTTCATGAAGCTAAGGCTTCCTTTGATGAACCTACACAATCAGGATCACGGGTACCGCCATCTAGGGGTGTACCACAACAAGCACCTTATGGCGATAGCAGTGAACAGGTGCCGCAGGCTACCACAGCAGGAAGAGATGACGAGGATGAGCCGACAGGAAGTGTACAATCCTTCCTGCATAGTTGCTTGAAACTCCTCAGAAATGAAAAATCCATTGGAGAGCTACAGCGCATCATAGATCAGTGTCAGCAACCTTCTCTCCCAGACAGTGCACACCGCACTGTTCATAATATTACAGGACATACAAGGACTAGAAGAGAGATGAAGCTTACAGCACAGATTGGAGAATTTGAAATGGATGAGGTCGTCTTAGATCTAGGATCAGAGGTGAATGTGCTAACCAAGCAGACATGGCAGCAGATGGGTAGCCCTCAGTTAGACATATCACCTATCCACCTGAGATTAGCTAACCAGCAGCGAGTATCACCACTGGGTCGACTGCCACAGGTGCCAGTTGACATTGACGGAGTAGCAAGCTTTGCGGACTTTGAGGTTATAGAAATCATTGGCGACAGTCGACCATATCCAGCGTTATTAAGTATTGGCTGGGCGATCGGTAGCAAGGCTGTCATCGACCTAAAGAGAAGACAAATGACCTTTGAGGATGCGCAGATCCGGGTCATCGCGCCACTGGATCCCTTCCAGGGCCCTAGGTATATTGAACCCTTACGAGCAGAGGAGGAAGCACATAACATGGATAGCCTTTACCAGATGACTGCGAACCAGAACGACTACATCAATCCAACCGCAAAAGGGAACATTAGTTGGCGATGTGACAGCTCATGCGCATCGGATTCTGATGTTGGCCTAGAGAACTGGCAGAACAGACTTTACGAAGTCTCAGCTCGCAGATGTGCGTTTATGAGTAAGTCACTACGATGGATTGGCATAGAGGTCACTGACCTTCCATCAGATAATGGACTGACAGATATCCAGGACTTCCTTGAGCAGTTTGAGCAACA
The DNA here is from genome assembly GCA_001517045.1 of Pseudotsuga menziesii. Taxonomy (NCBI): domain Eukaryota; kingdom Viridiplantae; phylum Streptophyta; class Pinopsida; order Pinales; family Pinaceae; genus Pseudotsuga; species Pseudotsuga menziesii. The sequence continues at coordinate 262,828 of LPNX010947249.1, forward strand.
GATCCCTTACGAGCAGAGAATCCCAGCTATGGACCTTGCAGTCCGAGCCACACCTGCAAGATGGTGGTATGCGCATAAAGAGAATATCACATCATGGGATGATATTAAAGGACTGATGGCAATCAGATTTTCTGTCAATAAAGAGTATGTCCAGCCGAAGTACACAGGAGAAACCGATCCCAGCACTCACATTCAGGCATGTGAACGGAGCTGGTCGGACGTTCCCGAGGAGGAATGGGTTCACCGATTCATTCACACATTGGACACAGTTCCAAGGAACTGGTACACAGAGACTGAATTACGCAAGGGGATGACTACATGGTCACTTATGACAGACAGTTTCTTGCTCACCTTTGCATTTTAATCAGAACATCCAAGTGTTTCTCAGGCCCTAGACATAATCAAGACCAAGATATTTGAGGATTGCACCATCTCAGTACCAGTCCAACCTGAGTGGACTATTCAGCTAGAAGAGGCATTGGAATGCTATAATTTTGCATCAAAATCAGAGGAGGTGGATGAGGACCCTCGTAACACCAACATTCCGGATTCGGAAGGAACTCGTGATGTTGGAGGACCATAGTTAGAGACTCCAGCAATCACTGAGCCCATCAAGATTAAAAAGGTCAATATTGGCACAGACGCAGAACCTAAGTTTGCCTCTATTGGAGACTATTGGAACGATGAAACAGTCGGACAGATTGCAGATTTGTTACATGAATATCAGGACCTATTTCCCACCAAGTTCACGGAGATGAAGGGAATAGTCGGAGACCTGGGAGTGATGAGGATACCATTGAAGGAGGACGCTAGACCAGTCAAACAGCGCCCATATAGATTAAATCCGCGTTACAAAGAAAAATTCAAGGACGAGATTGATAAGATGCTAGCAGCAGGCATCATTGAACCAGTAGAAGAAAGCGAATGGGTTAGCCCCATGGTCGTCCAAGAGAAGAAAACAAAAGGGGACATAAGAATCTGTGTCGATCTGTAAAAACTCAACGATGCATCACTTCATGATCCATTTCCAACACCGTTCACTGATGAGGTATTAGACAACGTGGGAGGACAGGAGGTCTACTCCTTCACTGATGGCTTTTCAGGCTACCATCAGATCAGAATACATCCAGAAGATCGATCTAAGACCACCTTTGCAACAGAATGGGGCTCGTTCCAGTACACGGTAATGCCCTTTGGTCTTAAGAATGCACCAGCTATATTTTCTAGAGTAGTAGTTGCTGTATTTAAAGAATACATCCATAAATTCTTAGAAGTATATTTTGATGATTGGACTGTATTTGGGCTAATCGATAAGCACATAGGAGATTTAAGACTGATGTTAGAGAAATGTAGGCAGTACCAGATTTCTCTAAACTTGAAAAAATGTATATTTTTTGCACCATTTGGTATCTTGTTGGGTCATATTGTGTGCAGACAAGGCTTGATGGTAGATCCCACGACGATCGCCATCATTGTAAATCTTCCAGCACCCAATTCAGTCAAGAAACTAAGGACAGTACTTGGTCATACCGGGTACTACAGAAAGTTCATCAAGGGCTACGCAAAGATTACAACACCAATGGAGAAATTGCTGAAGAAAGATGTAAAATTCCTATGGAATGAGGAATGTCAGCAAAGCCTAGACATGCTTAAAGAAAAGATGGTTACAGCACCCATCCTAGTGTTTCCAAACTGGACTAAGCCATTTCATGTACACGTGGATGCATCCGGCATCGCACTAGGAGTTGTCTTGACACAGCCAGGAGAAGGGGATCTTGACCATCCCATCGCATATTCCAGCAAAAAGCTATCAACAGCAGAAAAAAACTACATCACAACAGAAAGAGAGGGCTTAGCTATGGTGTATGCGCTGCAGAAATTCAGGCACTATCTATTGGGAACCTCGTTTAAAAAGTTTACTAACCATTCCGCATTGAAGTACCTAGTCAATAAACCAGTGTTAGGGGGGAGAATCTGCAGATGGTTACTCCTCTTCCAGGAGTATGATTTTGAAATAATTGTGAAACCAGGAAGACTGAATGCTGGACCTGATCATCTGTCACGTATAGACTCAGGGGAAGAGCCCAGTAACCTAGAAGACAATCTGCCCGATGCGCAGTTGTTCTCTGTGCAGATCGCAGATGACTACTATGCCGACATTATTCAATTCCTCACTACAGGAGTAGCACCTGATGAGTTCACTAAGCAACAAAAGAAGCAGTTGGTTGTTAAGGCAGCAGACTTCACCCTCATTACATGATGCCTATATAAGTTAGGTCCGGATGAAGTTCTACGCAGATGTGTAATGCTGCATGAAAAAGACGCTATTCTTAAAGAGGCACACTCAGGAACCGCAGGAGGTCATTTCACTGGAAAGCCGACTACGCAGAAAATCCTGGAGGTAGGACTATGGTGGCCTACATTACACAAAGACACCAAGGACTTTTGCAGATGCTGCGATATCTGCCAGAGCGTAGGAAAACCCTCGCGACGCGATGAAATGCCGCTGCGACCCCAGGTCACGCTGCGTGCATTTGACAAATGGGCTATAGACTTTGTGGGTCCTATCAACCCACCAGGAAAGAGCACGGGTGCGAGATATATTATTACCGAAACAGAGTACCTCACCAGATGGGTAGAGGCCAAAGTAGAAAGAAATTGTGATGCTGCTACAACCGCACAGTTCCTTTTCGAAAACATCATCAGTAGATTTGGATGCCCAGTAATTTTGATGAGCGATCAAAGCACACATTTCTTGAACCACACCATTGAGGCTTTGACAGAAGAATTCTAGATTCAGCACTATAAGAGCACTCCCTACCATCCACAAGCTAATGGTACGGTAGAGGCCTTCAATAAGATTCTAGAAAATGCTCTTACTAAAATCTGCAATAACCAAAGGAATGATTGGGATCTCAGAGTTAACGCTGTATTATGGGCATACAGAACCACATGCAAGAAACTTACGGGACGCACACCTTTCAGCTTGGTATATGGACAGGAGGCTATTATTCCTATGGAGTATATTCTTCCCAATTTAAGAATCGCTCAGATTACCGAGATGACTGATACAGACACAGTGGAGGAAAGGCTAGCACAGCTGCTTGCTTTAGAAGAAGACAGATTCATCGCCGGATTCCATCAGAAAGTGTAGAAAGCACAAGAAAAAGCTTGGCATGACAGACACATTAAGAGTAAGACTTTCCAGATCAGAGACCTAGTACTCCTCTATGACAGCAGATTCATTAAGTTTTCAGGGAAGTTCAAGACACATTGGCTGGGGCCGTATCAGATACAGCAAATTACGGAGGGAGGTGCCGTTCAGCTTAGCCAGTTGAACGGGGAGCTTCTTCCCACATGGATCAATGGCAGTAGGCTTAAGCTCTATAGTGATAGCCACCTCGCTGCTCATCCCTAGCTTAAACCAGTTTATGATGGTGCAGATGTCCAGTGTAGTTGAAAGGAGGCATCGCACCGGGAATCAGTCTACACCGACAGAAAGTCTAGTTGTGAGGAATCGCACCAGGACGGGTTTTAAAAAAAATAATAATAATAATAAATAAATAAATTTTAACGCTGTTTGTTTGCGCAGGTGATGCAGAGTTGCATCGCAGCAGTACGATGTTTCCCCGTGCCACGTACTCAGTTTGCAACTGACAGTGGGCTAGTCAAGTCACTGTCTGACAGGTAGTTAATGAAGAAATGACCGATATCCCCTACCGTAGATTTGGCAACAATATAATAAATTTTTCCAGATTTGGTAAATCTCCGACGAGACTGGCGCCTGTACACACACATCTCGAGGGAAATTCTATCAAGATTTTAGCATTAATTGAGGATCGGATGATGGGTCTGGTCCTATCCGGGCAATTAATATGACCGATGCGCCCAGTCTAGACGACCGTTGTGTCCGGGATTATCGTATTTGACATAAAAACAGAAAGTATTCAATTGGGACGGTTACGCTTGCAAAAAAATCGAGAGCTGGAGAATAAGTGTTAAGCATTCCCTATGTCGAGCTAAGTTGTTACAGAGTGCTGTGATTTTAAGAAGTTACAGCCAGAGCACACCCGCCATCTGGTACTAAGTGGGTTATGTCCGAGGACGAACCTATAGCAAACATTTTGAGAAGGTTTCAGCATCACGGCCTTGCAGGAGCTATGACGACGCCATCTAAAAGTAACCCACCGAGCTCGTCCCGAACCAGAGAACCACCAAAGACGAGAAGCCATTCCCAGCTCATAGAGGAATCCGGTTCCGAGCAGGAAGACGAAGTCCGTAGTGCAGTGGACTACCTCATACCATGAGTTGAAGGCGCTCCAGACATCAAACTTTCCAAGAGCGGTAAGCTTACTGTGCCCATACCACCAATAGATTCTCGAGTAAAGGAAAATGGCGATTTAGTAGGATATGCTGGTGTTGTCAAATTTATTGATTACAACCTGGGGGGACGGTAAGGCATGCCCTCACTTCAAGCTAGATGTGTATCTTGTGCTTGAGAAGAATCCAAGGACAGGTAGAGAAGAATTCATCCCCATGCCACATGTCCAGATTCTTGAGCCTTCAGGTCTGCTCAATGTGTTGAGACTACCCCATTTCGGACGTAGCGCAGAGGTCAATGCTGTGGTGCGTGTCCTCCTGTCATGTATACATGGAGGCTATCTCTGGCTAGGTCACAAAATCGACCTCAATGTCGACTTGATACACCGTGTTACCGGCCTGTCTAAGACTGGTAAAGATCCCGAGATACAGATAACAGGAAAGACCAAGGATTCCAAACTGCTAGCAGCCTTAGTTAAAAAGTATTAGCTACAACGAGGAGGCAGGGCTTATGATATCACGAGTTTACAGAATGAGACACTCAGATTTACAGCCAGTCTGCTTGTAGGCAGACTGCTAACCAAGGTCCGACCGAAGGAAGTCACAGGATCGGTGATCAATCTGGCCAAACAAGTTACAGAAGGAGAGCAGTTCAATTGGTCGTTATTTTTATTAAATATGCCTCAGGAAGATTGTTTGGCAGCCCAAGATCAAGCCAACCACCCTTTCCACTTCTCGTGGCTGCTTATACTGTGTGCATTCGTCGCATGGAAGGAACCGCCCAACAGTCAGTTTCCACAGATCACAGGAGGAGCGCCCAGGGGTGTGCGCTATGCCAGTTTATGGGACACCAACAGTCAAGCAAGGAAATAGGTTAATATGATAGTATTTTATGAATACTATTTGATGTTGAAGAACCTTATCCAACAATCACCAAGGATCAGTACAGAAACTGTGGATGCATATGATAACCGGCTTAATTTTATGGCAGACAGCCATAGAATCTACCTGAGGCCCAAAAGGACTAAAAGGGACGATTGGGCTCCCGGATGGTTCAGAATGACAATGCAGGACGTTGAGAATGTCATCAAAGGCTTTTATGACCAATGGCAACAAGAATATGAAGATACCACGCCATTGCCAATGGAGACCACCCAGACAGACCCACCAGAAAAGGGCAAAGAAAAATTGGACACCCAGGCACAAGGTACAATAGAAGTGCCATCGCCACGCGAAAAGAGAAAATATCTACCAGAAGAATCAGCAGAGATACCTACAACAAAGAATGGAAGCCAAGGGACCACAGAGACACAGAAGAGAAAGAAGCAGAAAACTTCAAAACCAGTTCTACAGACTGCACTAACAGATGATGACTATGAACTCATCGCAACAAGGACGCGCGACACATTAAAGGACTCATTTGACGCGGTGAAGTAATCGCAGGAAAAGATGTAGAGCACTGTAGAAAAATAGCTTCTTGACTTAAAAACATTCACAGAGAAGACTGCCATGCTACACACTCCATCAGTAAAGGCGACCGTCGGAGAAACTTCGACACAGTCAGTATCCCGCGAAGAGAGCTTAGCAACGGATCGCCTCAACACCGTGTTGATTCCACCAAGGAGTATCCGATTCCCTGCGACAATGAAGGACCCACCAGTTCAATTGGGGCAATCCATTGAGGTTAACCTTATGGAATTCCACATTGACCAATTATACATGATCCAGCAGCAGCTAACCGCAGAGCTCAAGGGAAGAGAGCTCGCGACTTACAAGCAGAACACGCAGCTGAAGAAACAGAATGCAGCACTCGCTACCAGCTATCAGAAAAAGGTAGACGAGTTAAAAACATGTCAGGACAGGGATCAGGAACTCTCTCAGGCACTACAGAGTATTGCCTTGGAGCTACCCAAATGTAACATTGAGTTCGCATTACCCACCCCCCAGAAGCTAAGGAGAGTAGCAGACAGAGCAAAGGCTCTGGAAGAAACTGTGGTTAGAATGGATGAAGAGGTGGCCAGGTTAAAGGCAGACCATGAAGTACAAATCGCCGAGCTTGAAGCTCGTATCCGAGACACCTCTAAGGCAGACCAGAAAGAGCGAGTAGAAGCCTTTCGACTCACTTCTGCGTAGGTGAAATCTCACATTGAAGAAGCAGTGTCGGTACTCAAGGAAGCAACAGACACATGGGCCGAGTTAGATGAGTTGCCGGAGAGAGCAGAAATCCAACAGAATATTCAGCAGGTAGAGGCTACTGCAACGGCCATGAAAGAAGAAATTAAGAGCTTAGCCGCTCTCTAGAATATGAGGAAGACAAAGGAGATGAACCAACTACAGCAGGAAGCGCAACGGCTAAGAACACAGGAGGTCCACATTAACGACCTGCTTCAACCCTATCAGGAGCAGATCACTGAGCTGGTCGACGCAGCCGAGCAGAAAATGAAGGAGTTCACCACTGTAAGAGAAGAAATTGATCAGACAGACGACTCCAAAATTGATCAAGCCCTGTTTGACTCGGCACGAGGGTGTGTTGAGGTAATGAAGAACGAAGTCACAGGACTTCGGGACAAGCTACAGTGCACTTCGCAGGAGGCGAAGGAGAAGCTACGGCAGGAGAATCCCGCTGCAGGTGGCTCGAGGGCGAGCCACAAGTAAGTGTTAGGGGACTGTTGGAGTAGGGTCCCGCAGCTACAGAAGAAGCTGCTAAGTTCAGTGGAGAGATAATTTTTGGCAGAAAGAAGATAAGACGGAGCTACGACGCCGTAGCACGTTTTCCAGCTGCAGAGCAGAGCCGGAAACCATGACTTTTTGAGATAGGAAAGTCAAAGAAAGGCAACGGTACCTGAGCGACCGAGAAAGGAGAGCTCACCCACTGCATTGAAGGCAGCGGCGAAAGACAGGAGGGCTCAACAACCCTCATAAAGAAGAAGGAGCAACGAGGCTCAAGCATTGAAGACGAAGGACAGAAAAGAGAAGCGGCGCATAGTACCCATGGTCAGTGCCGGGAAGCA